>PVJX010025403.1:0-26953 GCA_004027295.1 Dolichotis patagonum | reverse complement strand
TATACTATTGTGTTATGTTTGATATTATTGTAATTGAAACTATGCTCAACTATAGCAGAGTAAGAGATATGGTGTTAGATACTGTTGATGTCCAGTTGACTTAATGTAAAGTACTGTGTTGCCTATGTTGTCCTCTTCTGATCTGCTCTGTACTGCCCCCTTTTGTTTTATTCTCTTTTAAATTAAAAAAAAAAAAGAATGGAATGGTATTACATTATTCCTAATAATAGGGATAATGGTTTTAATTAATATTGTCCTCTTTAACAAATAGCCCATTTATTTTGGGTATCAGACTTCTTTCACTTCCCTTAATTTCTATTCAACAGTCTTCTCTTAAGAAAAAAACAGGATTCTTTCTTGATCTGTATAGTGGACCAAATCTGCCTCCCTACTATAGATGTCTACTGCCAATAAATTGTATAATTTGATATTTTGAATGAAATGGTATTTAAAATATTTACATTTTGTGGTAAGAGTACATAAGATACAAAAAACTCAGTAAAACAGTGAAAGGACAAGAATCTTCTTAAAGGGGAAAAATAGTATCTCAGGGAAAATAAGGAAAAAGAAAAAGGAAGGGAAAAGGAAAAATGTCTAAAATTATATAAACACACTTAGGATAGCTAAGATGATTGCGCTGCAAACTCCATAAGATCTTGGAACAAAATAGTTAATATTCATAGGATTAGAACAATTTTCATATTATTGTATGGTGATCTGAGGAATTCTTGAAAATCATTATGTAAAATAACAACCCTAGTTATGCTCATACCACCTTGTTTTAAAGGCCTATATTGTCAGTGTTTTGGGTTCTTTCCTACTGTTGTTTATATGTCTTTTTTGTCTTGTGTTTTTCTAGGAATTTGTTTTGTTTTGTCTTGTTTTGTTTTGTTTTTCCCTCTAATTCAGAAAGAATAGGCATACATGTAAAGACTCATGTGTGCGTAGAACTTCTAAACAGTTTATGAGAATCAATTATATAATGTACGATGAAATCAACAGCTACTTTGAAGAAAAAGGGACACTAAGGTACCCAGTGCTGATTCTGTAGCATCATGACATGAAATCCAGCAATACTATCATTCTTTGTTCAGAGTGATTTTGGTCTGTTTTGTTTTGTTTGATTTCAACATACGTGAAGGTATGGACAGCTATTTTGAAGGGAATGAGAGACATTATGGCAGACATTGTTGACTTCCCTATTGTCTGGTCTTGAAGACCTAAAATGCCATCATCATCCTTTTCTGATCAGTTTTATACTATTTTGTTTTGTATGAATTCATTGTATGTGAAGATATGGACAACTATTTGGAAGAAAACAAGTGACAATGTGATAAACAGCAAAGATCTCTGGTTGTCTTGCTTTGAAACGTGTGTCTCTTACATTGTTTTCTTATGATCTATTTTGTTCTGTTTAATTTTACTCTATTTAAAATAAAATTAAAAAAAAAAATCAAATACTTACATTTTAGGCCTTCCCAACTTGGACCCCAGTGGACCTCTACCTTAGAGGGCGGCCGCTCTGTACCTGTCCCCCACAGACCTCCAGGACCTAGTACTGCTGTGGATTTTTGGCTGCTTCTCCTCCCCCCAGAACCTTAGATGGCAGTGGATTAACATTGCTGGGTTGAGGGGAGACTCAGTAACCCCTCTTTCAAACAGAGGACCTCAGTAGGCTTATGTCAGTGTGGCCCTATAGGAGGAATTCAGGTGACTGGTCCTCCTCTTCATTGTGGTAGCAATTGGACAAACATAAACCAAACAGTAGGACCCTAAAATACACACTACTGACAGTTGAGACTAGTGGGACTGAAAGACCAAATGTTAGCCTGAAAGGTGAAAATGACAAAGCGAAAAACCAAAATGCAATCTCAAACATCTAGTCCATCAGGAACAAGTACAGGAGACATTGAAATAGAGGACTTTAAAAGTCATACACCTGAAATTTCTAAAAAGATAGTAAGTGAAATAAAGAAACACATCTAGGAGGCTATAGAGGAAAACAAATTAGAAATAATTTCTCATGTAAAGACAAAAATGACAACCTTAATAAAGGAGTTGCTCAGCGTAACTAGAGAAGACATAGATAAAAAAGTATAGGAGCATGGGAAATTGATTGAAATCTTGAATAAGCAATATAGGAAACAAGTAGAATGCATGAAACAAATTCAAAGAGATATCCAAGAAATAAAAAATTCTATTGAAAGCTGGCAAAACCATTTAAATGAAGCTGAGGATAGAATTTCGGACTTTGAGGACAGGATCACAGCTAGCAATCATGAAAGGACATGATTATAAAAATAACAAGGCAGCTTGAAATGACAATTCAACAACTTCAAGATGATGCCAAGGGAAACAATATGAGACTGAGAGGCATCAGTGAAGATGCAGGAGTCAATGCAAATGATGTCGGTAAACTATTCACAGAAGTAATAGCCGAAAATTTCCCCAACATGGGGAAAGAATCTGATATACTCAGTTCACCTATTAAAAGAAATAGATTGACAGAATGGATCAAGAAACAAGATCCCACCATATGCTGTATACAAGAAACACATCTGACTCAAAAGGAAACTCACAGATTAAAAGTCAAAGGATGGAAACAGAAACCCAGAAAAAAGCAGAGGTAGCTATTTTATTTGCAGACAATGTGAACTTCAAACCAAAAAAAATCAAAAGAGATTAAAAATGGTCACCATATATTTGTCAAGGAAAAATTTAAGAAGACAAGCTAACAGTCATAAACATATGCACCAAATAGAGGAGCACCCAACTATTTAAGACAAGTACTAATAACTATGAAAAATGAAATAAGCAACAACACAATTATAATAGTGGACCTTAATGCCCCATTATCACAAAGAGATAGATCAACTAGACAAAAAGTCAGCAAAGAAATAACAGAACTGAATCAAACCTGTGAGCAAATGGACTTAGTAGATGTTTACAGAGTGTTCCATCCAGCCACATTAGAATACACATTCTTCTCAGCTGCGCATGGCACATTCTCCCAAATAGACCATATATTAACCCATAAAACATTGTTAAGTAAATGTAAAGGGATTGAAATTATCCCATGCATATTAATTGATCATAGTGCAGTGAAATTGGAAACTAATGGCATGAGAAATTGCAAAACCTGCAGAAATGGACATTAAATAACAACCTCCTGAACAATCAATGGGTTGCAAGTAAAATTAAAGAAGAAATGAAGCAATACCTACAGTTCAATGTACATGCAGATACAACATACTGAAACCTGTGGGATGCAATGAAAGAAGTCCTAAGAGGGAAATATATAGCAATAAATTGTCATGTCAAGAAAACAAAATGAGCACAAATAAACAACTTAATGCTACATCTCAAGCTTCTAGAAAAAGAAGAGTAAGTCAAACCCAAAGCCCACAGAAGAGAGGAAATTGTAAAGATCAGAGCAGAAATTAATGCAATTGAGACTAAAAACGCATACAAATAATTAATGAATCAAAGGTCTGGTTTTTTTGATAGAATAAACAAAATTGATAAACCTCTAGACAACCTTATCAAGAAAAAGAAAGAAAAAACTCATTCATGCAATAAAGACTGAAAAGAGAGAAATTACCACAGATCCCATGGAAATTCAAAAGATCATGAATACTTACTTTGAAAATCTTTACTCACATAGGGTAGAAAACACAGAGGAAATGGACAGATTTCTAGAAACTTATGAACTACCAAAACTAAATCAAGAAGACGTAACAGTTTTGAATAACCCAGTATCAGCTATTGAAATTGAAAATGTGATTAAAAACTTACCAACAAAGAAAAGCCCAGGTCCTGTTGGATTCACAGCTGAATTCTACAAGGAACTTAGAGAAGATTTAACCCCAATACTCCTTAAACTCTTCAATGAAATGGAAAGGGAAGCAATCCTTCCTAACTCATTCCTGTTACTCTGACACCAAAACCAGGGAAAAACCTAACCAAAAAGGAGAAATGTAGGTCAGTCTCACTAATGAACATTGATGCAAAGATCCTCAATAAATACTGGTAAACAGAATGCAGCAAACATCAAGAACATTATACATCATGACCAAGTGGGATTTACCCCAGGAATGCAGGGATAGTTTAACACATGCAGATCAATAAATGTAACACACCACATCAAAAGAGCCAAAAACAAAAATCACATAATCATCTGAATAGATGCAGAAAAAGCTTTTGATAAGGTCTAACACTTGTTCCTGACCGTACAGACCTTTACAGAACTCAGAATAGATGTTATCTACCTCAATCTGATCAAGGCTATATTTGACAAACCAACAGCCAACATTATACTAGATGGACAAAAACTGAAAGCTTTCACTCTAAAATCAGGAACAAGACAAGGATGTCTTCTGTCTCCACTCTCATTCAACACAGTACTGGAAACTTTAGCCAGTGCAATTAGAAAGAGAGAGAAATGAAGGGAATAAAGATAGAAAAGGAAGAAGTTAAATTAGCACTATTTGTACATGACATGAGACTCTACATAGAAGACCCCAAAAACTCCATTAAAAGATTGCTAGAGTTAATAAACAAATTCAGCAGTGTAGCTAGATACAAACTCAACACTCAAAAATCAATAGCATTCCTATACACAAAGAAAAAACTCACTGAGAGAGAAATTATAGAAACATCAGCTTTCACAATAGCATCTAAAAAATGACGTACTCAGGAATCAAACTAAAGGAAAATGTAAAAGACCTACATGCTGAAAATTATACTACTCTAAAAAGGAGATTGAAGAGGATATTAGAAAATGGAAGGATATTCCTTGCTCTTGGTTAGAAAGAAACAGCCTTGCAAAAATAGCCATACTCCCAAAACTATTATACAGATTTAATGCAATCTCAATAAAAATACCATTAACATACCTTATCGATCTAGAGAAAACATTCTTAAAATTCATTTGGAAACAGAAGAAACCTAGAATAGCAAAGACAATTCTGGGCAACAAAGGCAAGGCAAGACACATCTCATCTCAATTCCTGACTTCAAATTATACCACAAAGCTACAATGATAAAATCAACATGGTACTGGCAAACAAATAGACCTGAGGATCAATGGAATAGATTAAAAGATGCAAACACAACTACAAAGACACTCAGTCACCCTATATTTGACAAAGGGACTAAACATATTTACAGGAAAAATAGGCTCTTTCATAAATGGTGTTGGAAAAATTGAGTTTCCACATGCCAAAGACTGAAACTAGACTCATGTCTATTACCATGCAATAAACTAAAGTCAAAATGGATCAAAGATCTAAATATTAAAACAGAAACACTAAATCTACTGGAAGACAAGGTAGGTGGAAATCTTGAAGACATAGAGGTATGCAAAGAGTTCATGAACAAAACACAAACTACGCAGGAAGTACTTCCCAAATCAACAACTGGGATCTCTTCTTATTAAAAAGTTTTTGCACTTCAAAAGAAATCATCAACAAAGTGAAAAGAAAATCCACAGAATGGGAAAGAATTTTAGCCAGAAGTCCCTCAGACAAAGGACTTATATCCAGAACATATAAAGAATTGAAAAAATCAAGCCCCCTAAATTCAAAGACCCTCTCCAAAAATGGGCATCTGAGATGAACACACATTTCTCAGATGAAGATATACAATTGGCAAATAAATACAGGAAGAAATGTTCACCATCACTGGTCATTCAAGAAATGCAAATTAAAACAGCATTGATATTTCAATCTCCTTTTTTTGGATGCTGCCACCAAGAAATCAACTGATAACAAATGTTAGTGAGGCTGTGGGGGAAAAGGAACACTTCTCCGCTGCTGGTGGGAATGCAGACTGGTGCAACCACTATGGAAATCAGTATGGAGATTCTTCAAAAAACTAGGATTGGAAGTTCCATTCAATCCAGCTATGTCCCCTCCTGCGTATTTTCTCAGAAAAATTGAAAAGGTCATGTCACAGCAATATATGTGCACCCATGCAGCGCAATTTGTAATAGGTACTCTTGGAAACAATCAAAATACCCATCAATTGCAGAATGGATGAAAAAGGTGGTATTTCTATACAATGGAATATTACACAGCTATAGGAAGGATGATTTGAGGCTTAAATGGAAGCAACCTGAGACTATCCTCCTAAGTGTAATAAATCACTCACATTTGTAAATATCATATCCTCTCTCTAGTATAAAAAATAATAAAAAACTGAAAGAGTAATAAGATCCAAAATGTATAAAAGATATTGCAACAATGAAAGGGAAAGAAAGTGCTCTAAAGGATATAACTGTATGTATGTTTAAGTGTGCAAGACAAATAACCATACTACTAAGTTTTTATTAGTTCATCAAATAGCATAGCTTGTACTGTCATTGTTCATTCACTTTTTATGCTTTCATTTTATAACTTGAACAACTACTTCTAAGATAACAATATGCAATTTATCAATTAGTGTTTTCTTACTAATATATTTTTGAAATTCTGTATTATTTTTACCTTTTTTTCTCTAAATAAAAAATATTTACACTTTAAAAGTAAACAATATTACTTACAATTTCTTGCACTATAACATATATATACATATATTCAAACACCTGTAACTTAATTTAAATTTATACCTGTCTGATGACTAGATATCTAATCAAAGTAATCAGATTAATTTTGTGGACTTATTTTTCTACTAGCAACTAAAAATAATTAGGTAATATTCTGGTATGTTCTGAAATATTTAAAATTGGTTGTAAAAACTTATTTCTAAGATTATTGAGTCCTCTAGTAGCACAGAGTTTAGGTTTACTTCCTTTACATATATTTGAAGCAACTACTATATAAAATGAATAAGAATAATATTACTTCCATCTTCCAATGAACTCATATGAAAATTTAACTATAGTGAAATAATTTTTAAAAATTATTTTTCATGCAAAAGTCAAAATAGCCATCATTTGATTTTGAAGAGTCAAAAGGAGCAAAAAAGTAAAAATACTTCAAAAATAAATTTGAGGGTAATAAACGTTGATCAGAAATCTATCTGTATGGTGTAATTAACAAGTCCTACCACTGTGGAAATCAATGTGGAGATCCTCAAAAAATTAAAGCTACAAATTCATTTGATCCAGCTAGCCCCTTTTTAGGCATCATCCCAAAACAGTGAAAGAGATCATATCACAGTAATATATGCATTCCTATGTTTATAGCAGTACAGTTCACGATAGCTAAGTCTTGGATGTGACCTTTGTGTCTACTGACAGATGAATCGGTAGGAGAAAATGTGGCATTTACACACAGTGGAGGACTATTCTGTAAGAAAGTAAAATAAACGAGTCCTTTGCAGAAAAATGGATGCACCTTGAGATCATAATATTAAGTGAAATAAATCAGACATGGTTTGTCTTATACAAGAAACCCAAAATATAAATAAACAGCAAAGTAAAATAAAAGCTAGATAACAGGAAGTAGGGAGATAGACCATTTTCAAATGGAGAGGGTATCAAAAGATGGAACAAGGGAAAGGAGAGCGAGAAAGGGGATGAAAAAGGAATTGAGATGTATTATGTACCTGTACCAACTCCCCATAAGGAATATAATAATCAAGTAATATAAACATGTGCTAATAAAAAATAAAAACTATAAAAAGACTGTAGCAGAAATGTATGCTTGATATTCCTGAACTGTGTTAATTTTTCTGCTATATCCCAACTGACCAAAGTACATGTAAATAATGCATCTTTATAATGAGTATAATTGATAATGAAAGTAATGTTAATAAGAAAGCCATATATTTATTTCAGGACTTAAAAATTTTAAACAACCATTTGTTAAGCAATTTGCTTTATCTCGATAAACATAAACTCCTGTTTTTGTTATACAAGTCAGCAAAATCTTAATTATGACAAAATAAAACATTCTATTCGGGGACTGTGCTGTATGCATGAAAATGTAAATATATTTTTACATTCTCAATTTGAAATTAAACTTAATTGTAAAAACAAGAAATTTCATACTATATCCCTTAAATATGTGTAATAGTTATGTGTTGATTGAAAATAAAACTGTATTAAAATCACCAATGTGCTTTGTTTTCTTTTAAGAGCTGGTTAAAACACGTGCTTGGATACAAGACTAGAAATTATATCAAATATTTTACAAGAGTTGAAATTACTGGAGTCAAACTGCTGAAATGTTGGAGACATGAGTGCAGCTTTTATTCTCTGATTTTGTAGTGTTAAATTTGACAAAGTATTTTCATCAATAATATATTTTTCCAAGGTAATTCGCATATACAAACTTTAGGCTATTTTACTGTGGAAAAGATAAAAGATTTGTTTTGTCTGGGAGAAGGACTTGCTTTCAAATGGACAACAAAGTTAGTTCTAAGAAAAGATTTACTACATAGATGCTTTGAAAATGTGAAGGCATGGAATAATCAGAGTACCAATACTGAAAATACTGACTCCAATACCGTTGCCAAGTGCCAATACCGTATACCGTATACCAATACCGAGTGCCAAGGCGGTCCCTGCTCTGCTGGAGCATGGACTAACACTCCCTGATTCTATCACAGAGCTTCCTCATCTGCTTTCAGTCTTCTCTCCCCTAAGGGCTGATCTCCAAAACTTATGAATAGGCTCCACTGTCTGATAATAATACCTGTGGTAGTGGTTGCTGTTTTCTTAAAAAATATTTTACCTAGATTCATCTGTCATGGTTACTGTCTTCAAGATTATCTCACCTGTCCCCATAAAATAGAAGATGTGCTGCTCTTTTTGGTATATCTTTCAATGAACAGCTCGCATAATAAAACTCTATTATATTTCTTATAACAACATATTTGGGCTATGTATACTACAATTGGGAAAATTTTTCATCTCTGTGCCTAAAAAAAAAAAAGAAAAGAAAAGAAAAATAAAAAAGAAAAGAGTCTGAGATTCAGAGATAGTAATTCGTAATTTCTTCCCCAATGCAATCTTAGGTACTTTCATTAACATTCACTGGTGATTCAAGAAAATATAGTTCAAGTGAATAACAACAAGAAATATCTATACAATAACAAGAGAGCTTGAAACAGTCTACAAGTATAGCAGTAAAGCAGGAGAGTTTCTAATTTGTCATTCACTAGTATTCTGCAGTAATCATGCACTGCCCCTGTGCTGCAATTGTTAGCTGGAAAAGCCTTAGATTATCCCATTTTGTAATTAAGGCACTGCTGGTTTCCAGGGCCAGCCCTGTCTGTCTAATGTGACTCATCTTTGAACCGCATGACTCTATCTAATTCTAGTCATGAGTGGACCCCATACAAGTAACGGACTGAGGGCAGTTGATCACTAGAGACATATAATTGGTGATCTGGTTCAAATCAAAATGCCCAGAAAGTGGTAAGATGGGAAACCAGTGGAGGAAGCACAAGGGCTCTGACCAGATTTACTGAGGAGCATATTCAAGACCAAGTGTACGAGAGAGGATGGATTGCTAGAGAGAAAGCCACAGAAGATCAAGTGCAGAGAAGGCAAGAGTCCCCGAGAGGTAGAGACTGGCTCTGAGAGTAAGGGTCTTCCTAATGGGCTTCTAGGTGTTTGTACCAGTTTCTGCAAGTCCCAGACAGTTTCAGTTATTGACTGTGGCTTTCCTGAGACTCAGTGTTATTTTCACAGTAAGCCTTCTTAAGTTACCCCGAGTCTACTCCTTACAATGCTATTCTTTTCAAGAGAAATGGCCAAATGGCCTTGCATGAAACTGGACTTAAGTTTCTGTCACAAGAAAAGAACCAAAGTCTATCCCAAGTAACAGAACTTAATTCTTCGTCAGTCTCTGAAGGGTCATGCTACCCATAAACCAATTTGTGATACTATTATATCATCAGTACTGATGACACGGTAGTATTTTATGTTAATTTCTATAACTTTCTAAATATAAGATCATATAAGGGTCACCGAATACCATAGTGTTGTTAGTTTCCTTCAGTTTTCAATATTAAAATAGTTTTGGTCAGGCTCATACAGCTACTTCAATTTTCCCCTTTTTTCCATCAGGTTGTTGGAAAAAAGACATTTGAGGAAACCTAAGTACACATTTTTGGTATATTTTCCTCAGCAGAGTACCTTTTGGCTTCAATTCCAATAAATTTTGCTCCTACAATAGAACATTCATAAGGGGCTTCTCCTTCATTTCCATCTAATTAGTCCTCAAACTGAGTAAATAGAGAAAATGCATTTTCATTGTTTTAGTCTTGCAAACATTTGGTGAACATGTTTTATTCTATTTGTTTATGTCAGCACAGTTTCTGTGGCACATACTTGCTTCTTTCCTTTTCGGGGGAAAAATAGGTCTACTTATTTGTAATATGAAGCAAACACCATTTTTAGCCAGTGAAAATGCTGTAATTGCAGAGATTTACTCAAGTGTTACAGTAGACATAGCTCAGCATTTTTTTGTTGTTGTTGTTTTTGTTTTATTTTTGAGAAAAGGTTTCACTATGCAGTTCAGGCTGGCCTTGAATTCACTTTGTAGCCTAGGCTGGCCTTGAACTCACAGTGATCCTCCTGCCTCATCCTCCCAACTGCTGGGATTACAGGTGGTTTTAGATACTGAACTCAGCATTGTCTTTCAGCAATCTAAAACCACTTCACCCTGCCTGTAGTTTTCCAACTAAAGGGAAACTAAAGAATTTTGAACAATAAAACGGGGAGGAAATACTGATATGTCAATTAAAAGGCTAGGAAACAGAGCAAAGATAAAACTATACTAACAAAATCAAGGCTCATTCTCTGAGAGGATAAAAGGCTAAAAGTTACAAAGCATGGAGACTATAGAATAATGGACAAGGCAACAAACATGGGCGTGAAGATGCTGCTCTAAAGCATCGACCTGTGTTGACTAACTTGTTATTATGACTTTTATTTTCATTTTGCACATAAGGAAAACAAAGCACAGAGACCATAGGTAACTAATGGAAGTTAACACTGCGAGGAAGATTAAGAGTAGAAATTTCCAAATAGGACTTCCAGACCTGCAGCTAGAATGCTTAATGATAGATGCTTAATCATAAATCTGACCGGTAGTTCTCACACTATGACCATCTCAGGAGCGTTTCATAGCATACTAATATGAAACCTTGCCCTGTAGAGATTCGGATTTAATGGGTCTAAGATGGATCCTGACATCAGTATACTGACAGTATCTGCCTTATGATGGTTTGATTATAATTTTTTTACTTTATTATGGTGCAAAATTATACATACTCAATAAGAAATGTACTCCAAATTTTGAATTTTTATTATTTCAAAAGCAGAAATACTATACATTGTGTGATACTCTCATGATACCAGTTTGCAGCAGGGACATGCAGCTCTTACCCGGCAATGCCATCAGAAGAATAAATAATGGTAATTGATAGTGTACAGTGTTGCTAAGCTAGATGTAAACTAGGTTCATTCAGTGCATTTTCATCTTTAATATTTTCAAGATGCTAAGGACTTATTAGGATGTAATCCTTTATAAATCAAGGCACATCTGCATTTTTAAAAATCTCCAGATAATCCTAAAGTACAGCCCCAAGCCTACCAAGTCCAGGTCACCTGGCTACTTATTAGTGGCCTCGCCAGAAGCTACTTTCTGTCTGTATCATAATAGCTTCCATGTTCCTCAAGTTGAGGGGGAAAATAAAGAAATGAATTTCTATTTTGGAGTGGTAAATTTGAGTTTCTTAAACCAAAAAGCTTTTGTTCACAGGGGATCATGAAACATATGGATGGTGTTTCTGTTGGTTATTAAAGCGAAGGTGGATTCAAAATGTTCTGAAATAATTAAGTGTGTTAATGAGAAACTGGTGAACAGTTCCTACTCCTTTTAAGTAGTGAAACTAAGATAATTTAGATACCAGAAGTCTCTGTCGCACTATTTAAACTCTTCACATTATACAAAACACTCTTGAGAATCAAATTCAAGCAAAATGTTTTAATGAATAGATGATGGTTGTTGTGTGGTGGTAAATGCTATATAACCCTGAGGTGGGGAAAGAAAGAACACTGATTATTACTAAAAGGCTGTAAAATAAATGGTGATGTAAACACTTCTCTCATGGCCAATTTCAAGCTACCACAGCAACATGATTAGACATGAAGATAGAGAGAAGGCCCAGTGGTATAAATAATAAAGTAATTTCAGCTCCCAAACACAAAAGTCATAAAAACGTCTCAAGAGCATGGATAAAAAATAAAATGTAGTGAAACAATTAGGAATTAATAAGTCTCCAATATTTTTACTTTAAATATAATTCATTTAATGTAAGTTTCTATGATTTAATTTTAATAATGGCTATATTCAGTTTGTGGGAAAATTTTTGAAACTGTAGATTGGTTCTCATGAGTTAGAAAAGGGATCCATTCATACATTTTTCTCAGAAGAGAAAAATATTTAATGAAACTGAAGAAAAATTAGTCCATTTTTATGGTACAAACAGTGTAAAGAAGAGATGGATACTCTTCATTAATTCAGTTTTTCAAGAATGAGAAGTTTTGATTAAACCCTCCAGAGTAAATCCAGCCTTTCCTGTGCATTGTGGAGCTTGGGGACTAAATGTGTAGACCGTGGAGACAGAATGCCAGGGTTTCAGTCCTGGCTCACTCACCTGCAGCGCTACAATCTTGGGAGAGTTACTTAATCACATTATCCCATTTGTACCATGGGATAACAGTAATTACCTGAACAGAGTTAAATGAGTTACAACATGTGAAGCACTCACAAGTCCCCAGCGCACAGCAAATGCTCAGTGACTGTTACTTACACTGTCACATCAAAGTGTCTCAAATACATAAACTTTGTGTGTCTGAGATTGGCCATCGTTAGCTTCTGAAATGTTTCTGAATGCGCACTTTCAAGCATCCAAATGCCTTTGCCTTTTCTCAGGCTCTTCCTTAAATGATGGGTTTGAGTGTCTTTTTAAGCTCAGCTCTAAAGTGTCACTTCTCTTAACTTTCTCTGGTTAGTCTCCACCATAAATGCAGCCTTGTTACTCTTGAATGCTTAAGATGTGAGAAATTATTTAAAACCACATTACAAAAGGGAAGCACAACAGTTTGCTTAAGAATCTGAAAAGTTTACTTACTGTAAAGAATGAGAAATCATGTTCAAGAGAGAACATGAAGAATATGGTCAAATGACCACTGGAAAAGACCAGCCATTCATCTAAACAGAAATCTGGACATACTGTCCAACATAATTGCAGAATGCCCCTAAAACCAATTCACAAAATACCAGAATTCCACCCCCATCAAATGTGTGCCATGGAAGGGCCTGGGTAGTTGAACAAATTCAAAGAAGGGGCCATGGCTACCTATGGGTCTTCAGGCTTTGCTAGCTCCCCACTTTAAGACTCTTGCTTGCACTGTGCTTTCTATATTATACTTCTCAGCTGCCCCAGGTTGCCATGTGCTACATTCAGCAAAGGCAGTGCGGGTCTGGCTGCTTCCATCTAGAAATAGAGAATACTTTGGAAAGTCTTAGGGCGAAAGCAGAGAATTTCCACCTGAGCAGGGCAAATGAAAATAGCCCATACTGCGGCAACATTTTATATGGCTGGGAGCACTGTGTCGTTCTTGAGACAATTGGCTGGCAGAGCTATCAGAGTGAGAATTCAGCAGGAGAGAGCTGTCAGCACCTGACTGGAACGTATGATGACTATAATGAGGGTTGTGCCCAGCAATGCAATAAGGACAGGGTCATCTGGAACCTTGGGAACCCAACATGTCTAGAAAGTGGAACGACAGCTCCAGTAGGTCCAGAAGACAGAGAATCAAGACAATATTATTCTCAAACATTAAGGTTGTATACTTGTTCATTAATCCTCTCTTTTCTATTTCTTCCTTCTTTAACAGAAAATGTCTTGAATCTGGAAATCGCATTTCAGAGGCACATTTCTTGTTTGATTTCACAGGATAACAGCTAAAGGAGAATCTGCCTCAGAATGAATCATACTCCAAGTCTCACCCATATCTGATTTAGATGCTATTTAAATAAGACTTCGGGTTTTAAACTTTTGAGTAGTTGCTACAATAAGCTAAAATGTTGGGGGTTCCCAGATGGAATGAATATATTTTGCATGCAAGAAGAATATTAATTTTGGTGGGCCAGTTCTAGAATATTATGGCCTGAACGTCTATGTACTTCCCATGGTATTGTGACATAGGGGTTTTGGGAAATGATTACTAGTTCCTGGGAACAAAGTGCTTGTGAGTTGGATTGGTGCAATTATGAAAAAGGCCTAAGAAACTGTTTGTTCCTTCTACCATGTGGCCATAGAGAGAAGTCAGCATCTAAGAAGTGGGCCCTTGACAGACACAGAATCTGTTGGCTCTTTGACCTTGGACTTCCCTGCCTCTAGAACTACAAAGAAGAAATTGCTGTTGTTTATAAGCTGCCTAATTCAAGAAATTTTTGTCATAGCAACCTGAATGGACTGAGCTAAGCACTACTGCCATGGCTGCCCCAATGGCTTTTGCCAGTGTGGGTACCTGCAGCACTCGCTTCTGACATTTAAGTGTGAACACAAATCTAGGATTTGCTCTTCTTCAAGCCTGGAAGCTGAACATGAAATGCAAAGCTGAGTCCTTTGAAGGGTAATTGCAGAAAATCTACTCAGCAGAAAAGGAGGATGGCAAAGAAATCTATCTGTCTTGGCTATAGACTGCCAAGAAAGGATGGCTTTCTGAAAAATTTATAACCACATCCTTACCTTTCTGTGGCTTAAGATTTAGATATTCTTTACCTTTCTGGTTCAGGAAATATCAAGTCAAGAACAACATGTATTACCAAGAGTTGACCACATCTAAGAACCTGGAAGAAGCTAAAGTAACTCTGTCTGGAGAATCTCCTCTACCCCTGCTCAGTGAAACCCAAGTTCACAAAATTATGAAACACACATTGAAAAGACACCACAAACAAGAGAAAGTGCAGAAAACATAGTACTATAAAATCTCTCATAAAACTCTTATATTAGATAGAGTTAGTAAACAACATAAAATGTCTGATATAGTTGAAGAATTATGGAGTTTAGATTCCAGAATGGTCACTAAAAGGTTAAATGACTAGTATTTTTGGTTCTGTGTTCAGAGGTAGGATATAGAAAGAGTTTGACAATATCTGTTTGGAATTATTGCAGTTTTCCATTAAGACCCAAAATCAAACTAAGAAGGCAATTTTCCTCTCAGGTTCACCTGCTACCTCCTCTTTGCTGCCCTTTTTACTCACCTTTTCTCTTCTCCAATCCCCTTAGCAAGTCTGGAATAATCATTCTGACTCACCTCAGAATGAATACAGTACAAGCATTTTTGTCAACAATAAATTTGACTTTTTATGCCTAGAGACAATACTTGTGTTTTATTTTTATTTGAAAATATTATTTTACAATATTAATTTTAAAACCCTGTCATTGTGGAATCTTAAATTTGACTACAGTAAAGAAATAAAATTTATAGATCTTTTTTATGCAGTGTGAAATCAGAGCTTTTTATCTGAATAAATGAAATGTTATTTGATATAACTATCAAAACAAATGATTCAACAAAGCAAAGTGATTCAACAAATACTACACAAACTTTGTCATTTATCCTTATTGTTTTGACAAAATTATATCTTGGATTATAAATAGCTTTCTTAAGGCAAAGGACTGTTTGCAAAGTCATCATTACACATTAGAAGGCTCAAACTGCATTCCTTTTAAGAGAAGCAACATTTAAATGAACATCACTTTGTACCTGTAAATAGTTAATAAGCAGAAACAGTCACAGTTCCTGCTCTTATGGAGCTTATAGTTTGTGCCAGAGACAGATGATCACTCGACGAAGTACCAGATAAACGTAGAATTGCAAAACAACTATGACATATCCTTTTTGGCTATATTCAACAAATGTATTAATTTCCAGGCTCTTCTAAAGAATATCTAATTTATAAAAAGCTAAAAGCCAGTGGGTTGTTTAGACTTTTTGTGAAATCTCACTTTTTCTAAAGGTATATTTGGACTTCACATGGGCGATCTTCACTTGATACCAATTCTTATTCCATCTTTTAAACTTCTAGATTTTGTCAATATTTTAGAATTTATTAGGATCCCTTCATTATAATCCCAAGTAGCAAACTGCTAAATTTAGTAACTGCGACAATTCAGCAAATTTTGTTGTTTTACTTACAAACACTGAACTATGACATACTGTGTGGGATGCTTTAATAAATAGATTTTAAAAGATTTCTGCTTTTCATTTTCATAACTGCATTTTTAAGGAATTCTTAACATGAATGTGATTCCAACTACCCGCTAGATAGAGCCTCTAGATAGAGCCGCTAGGTAGAGCCGCTAGATAGGTCAGAATATAGATGGATCTGCTAAGTCTCACACTGGGAATACTGAATGGGGGGACAGGGCTCAGAAGGTATGATGGGGGGCAATGACCCCCAAATCACCAAGTTCCGATTCCTTATAGGCCTCTCTTATATGTAAGTCTTTAAAACCCATTCAATCAATGCAAAACAAATTGTGGGAAACATAAATAGTAAAAAGATAATCAAGGTTCTGTTCAAGTTGTGCAGTGGATAACCTACTTAAGTAATCTATTCCTTTGGTAAATTGGTTTCTAGATAATTGGCTGTAATCCAACTGGCCTAGAGTGACCCATAACATATCAATCTGATTTAATCCTCAATTCTCAGATAAAAATACGCTGAAGCTTTGGGCTGGAGTCAGAAGAGAAAGATGAGTAAGAGCAGAGCATATGAGTAGGGAGAGGTGGGCCAAGGCAACACCAGGAAGAAGGTGCCTGAACTGGCAAGAGAAAGTGGACTGAGTGGAAGACCAGGGAGACTGCAGGTCCAACTCGGATAAGTACTGGAAGTTACTTAAAAGAGTTATATCTTTTACTAAGTCACTGGTGGGAGAATCGACAGTGTCTTTAAGGAGGGAATATGAAGAGATGTAGACTTTGAAAAGACCATTCTGGTTATAATGTGAAGAATGAATAGGGAAGCAGCTACACTACAGGCAGGATGTCCTAGCTGAAGGATGACCCAGCTGGAGGCCACAGTGAATATGGCCTGGGAGATGAGAGTGGCCTGGATCACAGCAGCAGTGAGAGAGATGGAGAGGTGTGGATGATTAGACTGGATAGCGGTCCTCAGCTGCAGATGACTTTGCCCCTCAGAGGTTATGTGGTGATGTTCAAAGACATATTATTATTATTATGTTGTTGTTGTTGTTGTTGTTGTTACTATTGCTGCATCTGGGTAGGGGCTGGAAATGGTAACGGCAGGGATGTTACCAACCATCCCACCACGAATGGGACTTCTCCCATAACAAAGAATTCCAGGATCCAAAATGCCAACAGTGCCTAGGCTGACAGACCATGAAACAGACAAGTACTTAGGGAATAACATGAACTTAATGTCATAAAATAACTGTTAGTATAATGCCAGATTTATCAAAATAACCTGCACCGATCACAAGAAAAAACACCATATCTGCAATTGCTTTAGAAAAAAATGCCTTTTAAATGACACTAAATACCTTTTAGCTGCAAATAAAATTCAGTCATTATATATGTATGCGTACTTACTAAAATGCTTAGAAAGGATGGGAGCTTGACAGAAATATATGGTGACTAAATCTAGCATTGTCTGCAAAACAGACACTCTAACTCCAGTAGCAGTCAGCGGGATCTAAATTTAGTTTATACTCTTAGTGCATTAAAATAGCATCAAGACGCTCAGGACGTCTAAAGCCATTACACTCCAAGTTTCTGTCTATATTGTTAATAGCTACTTGCCAAGATCCCCGTTGCCCTGTGTGATTACAGACTATTAAAAACATGTCTTCTGTGAAGTCCTCCCAAGAAACAGGAAACAGCATTAAGGGAATGATTCTAGATAAAATAACTGGCAACATAAACGTCACAAGGTAGGCATTCATAAGGAATATATATTACTTTGTGAAAAGAACGAAGTTTTGTGAGAGGCTTTAAGAAGCTTCTTTATTGTTTATGCTAAAAAGTTAAAATGCTTTCTCTACCAGTTCTGGTGTTATAAAGGGAAATTAGACAAGCACATAAACATTTTTATTTGAAGAGAAGATCTACTAATTGTCTATCATGTGCTTTGGATGCAAGTTGAACTAGGGAAGACAAAGCCAAGCGCAAGACTGGAGATGAGAAAAGATGAAGATCATGCCTCGATGCCTTCATTTGTCTCATAATCTCTTCTCAAAGAAAAACCAGAAAGAACAATCTGAAGATTCATTTTTCCTTCCACTTCACAGGCTCTTTTAAAATTCAGTTTGAAATTTTAAAAATATATTTTATTTTCTGAAATGTTCATGCAAGATGCATGTCCTCTACTAGAGTATGCCCCAGACCTTCATCTGTTACATTCTGTGGCCATCTAAGCAGATATATATAGCTGAAGAATGAACTGGGCAAGACTTCAGAATTAATAACCTTCCATCAGCATGATGAAAAGGTATTTTCTTTCTATTGACAACAGTCAATTTTGTCCTCACACTTGTCCTCCAAGCACTCCTTCACCTCCTGTACCTATGAATTTCCAAAGTACTCAATTTATGTTTGTCCGTTCTTTATAAGCAGATCACCAGTCTTTAGCTAGGTATACGGCTACCTAGAATAAAGTCCACATTCCCTAGCCACTCTTGCAGCTAGATGTGGTCACGTGACAAAGTACAGGCCATGAAGGACTTGCAAATATTTCCTTAATGACTGAGGAAGAGCTTGCTTCTTTCTCCCTCTTGCCTTAAATGTAGGTGTGATGACTGGGACCCTATACTGGACACTGTGGCAAAGCTGTGTGCTTCAGGATGTCAGAGCAAACAAAAGTAGGAGTCGGATTTCCTGACATGCCATGGAGCATTGGTCATAGAGGACCAAATCAAGACAGACTCTTGCAAAATTGTTCATCAAGATAAAAATACATTGGTCACACAAAGGGGTTTCAAACAGCGGGGTGCCCAGGGAGCGGAGGCTTAACCCCTGGAAAGAATTTGAGGTAACAGAAAAAATGCAGTTTGCCAAGAAATTGTTGCAAATATACTGAAGTCAAATGGGGCCAGGATGAATGGATACTTCTGCACTGTTGTATGTCTGAAAGTATCTAGGGACTAGGCGAATTGCCCCCACTGCCGAAGACTACCCAGGTCGCACGGCAGCTCAGGCTGCTCCTCCCTGAATGCGAATGTCCTGCATATTGGCTGGCCTAACAATTGTCTTGCACCAACACAGATGGGAGCCTTGTCTGAGGGCTGTTGCCTTTTACAAGAGTACTTCAGAGCTGAGGATGGCGCTTTATGAAAATTTCTCATCAAGAAAATACATGAACATTACATACGTTCACATCCATTATTTCAATATAACAACTCTGTGGGAGGTGAGAAGCACTGAATGGTGTGCCTATTTGTGCTCATTTGTTTATCTGCTTGTTTGTTTTTTAGGACAAGTTCTCACTACATTACCCAGACTGGTCTCGAACACTGGGGCTCCTGCATTCCTTCCTCCTTAGCCTCCCAAGTAGCTGGGACTAATGACCATGCATCACAGCACCCAGCTTCTTCACTGTAAAGTGCTTTTAAATAATAGATTTGTGTACGAGGACCGAAAGGCTTTTAAGTTTTGTCCCACACGTTCACACATCTAGAAAGTGGCCGAGTTCCACCTAACACCTCAATTTCTGGTTCCAAGTTTGTTGCTTTTTCTACAATACATGTTGCCATTTAAAACAATATGTAGCTAGAATAAATTATCTGATATTCAAGTAACTGGTTTTTAAATGTGATTCTGACTAAATTCACTATGAATCTTCAAAATGGACATTACTATTTTCTTCCAAGTTACTGTAGTTGGTTTTTATAAACAAATGCACTTACTGAGGTCAGTAACTGTAGGATGACATTTTCCATTTATTTTTATTTTTTTCACATCAAATAATATGTATAAACTATGTTGCATGTCTTCTTAAATATGGCCTTCAAGTTTTAAAAGATTTAGGGTTCTGGTTTGAATGCTCTTAAAAGTAAAACATTGTGTCATAACTGAATTGTTGAGGGACCTTATGTTCTGAAGTTGTCATTGATCTTTCTCCTTTGAGGGAAAGGAAGAGTTGCTAGCTTCCTTTCTAATAGCCATACAGTAAGAAGAATAAAGGACAAAGATATATTTAGACTGTGGTTAGGAAACTAGGCTAGAATACTTTGGTATAAAATAATTTGATGACTGTGATCATTCCGAATAGTTTAAATACTCTTTGATCACTATAGAATATAACTCTGACTTCCACAAGATTTTTAAAAATTACATACCTTTGATCACAATGAGTTCCACAGAAAAGGTTCATATGACTTAACTGATATCATCCACAGTATTAGAAAAAGGTAATTCAAAGTTTTAGAACATTGATAACGTGTTCTGAGTCTCATCCTTGAACATGGAAAATGGTCGCTAACCTATTGGTGATGACAATGTGCATGAGCACAAATTTTATAGAAGAAAGTTTGACAAAAGACGTCAGCAGTCTAAAATGGGCATTTCCTAAGGCTTTGCAACTCAATTTATAGGGATTATTCAAAAGAAATATGGAATGGTATATCTACAGTTTCACAAGATTATTCATAAAGGTATTTACAGCATAATTTATAATAGTAAAAAACAGGGTAGCACAAATGTTAAATAAAAATTTATTAAGCTAACCACTGTACATTCATAAAGCAGTGCACCTTTTAGCTTAACACTTGACATTATTTTAATGTTATTTTAGCATTTAAAATAGCATTATTAGTCAGGAATTGCTATGAGATAGAATTCGGCCAGGCGAACCAGTAATAGTCTTCCCCCAGTCATTTTCCATCTGTGGTGCTATTAAAGGTTACACAGCACGTGTGACAGGGACAAGCAAGGGAATACATGAGCCGTCTTCCATCACCAATATGGAATAGCAGAAACTGTACTTGCTGACACCTCTCTCCTATGTCAGGAGGATGCGCCTTTCCTTATTCAAGAATTTTACTTCCCCACCCCACTCCCTTTGGTACTCTAACCCCTTTAAGCAGGTCCAGAATGCAATTTTTGAATTTCTACCTGTTTTTTATTCAATGGTATTTCCTGTTATTTCCAGGTAAGAGTTAACATGATTGGCTGTGCCCATCTCCTGGCTTCTTCCCATATTCGATTAATCTTATTCTAACTATAAAGCAAATAGCATTTTTTTAAATAACAGATTTCTTTGTTCCCTCTGTTCTGATCTCCAAATTCTAGCAATAGTTTCCTTGTACACCCTCCATACTCTAAAGCCATTTGCCTGTGATTTAACTCCATTTCTGAACAGACTTACAGGCTAGAACTTACACTGATTATGGCACAGGCCTGCAATATCTTCTTGTTAGTTCTTGAGCTTGTGAAACTCATTTCTTTGAGTTTTTATTCTTCCTGAACTCAGGAGGAAAATATACCTTCTCCTCTCCCGCAGCCTAGTAGGTTTTTGATTTTTATTTTTAACTCTGCTGCTCTATGAGGTTGAATCAATATCTGCATCTCTGAAGCTAGCCCGAGTTTAGAGGTCACATATTTCAGGCCTAGAGCTCCTGATCAGGAATAACAGTCATTCCTAGGGCACAAGGAGCAGGTGGCTGTAGAGAAGCAGCTGGGTATGCAGAATCTCAGCTTCTTTTTCTCCCAGTCTCTCTTTCTGAATGTCTTTCGATGATTTATAGACACATAATGGCAAATAATTAAGAGGGATACTAAGTACCTATCAAAAGAGGTATAACCCTGTTTCATTTTTTTGTCTTAAAAAAACCCATGACAAATCATGCTTAGATGGTCTCCCCAAAGCCTCATGCGCTCAAAAGTAGGGCTTCTGTGCGGTGACTGATCATGGAGAAGATACTCACCAGAGGATTAGACTACTGCCCAGGCGACCTTGGGAGGTGAAGCCTGGTCAGAAGAGGTGGGTCACTGTGGGCATGGCCCGGAAGGATCTGTCTCTTCCTCCTTGATCGCCCTCTACTTCCTGCCGCTGCCACGTCCCTTTGCCATGCTGTCCTGGCTCGGAGCCAGCCATCTGTGGACTGAAACCTCTACAAAGTGTGAACCAGAATAATCCTCCCATCCTTTAACTTGTAGGTGTCAGTGTTGGATATTTGTCCCGGAGTTGAGAAAGTAACTCAGACATTGCCCAAAGCCACACTAGAATAAAGTGGGACAGCCCAAGGACTAACAGTGTTGATCTCCAGGTGGTGGTGGAAGAGATGTGTGGGGGAACATACTGGGGCTTGATTTCACTTATCTGTTCAGTTTATTTTTTTTAATATTTATGCACAAAAATAATGTGCATATATTATTTTTCCTGTTATAGTTTGTTACTTTTGCCAGTCAGAACATTGGTTCCTTTATCTTTCACACCCTGAGTGAACCATGTAAATGGCCTATATTTGTTCTGTTCTGTTTTTAATCCTGATTCATCGATTTCATTATCTTTTAGTACCTTGCTCACTTGGTGTTCCCCAATTTTTTAACTTTAAAATAAGAACTGTTATAGGCTGTGGAAGAAAAGTTGCCTACTTTTTTGGAATATGAACCTTACGACTATGGAATAATAGTAATAATGAACACATACAATCTGGTTTTCAAGAACCACTTTTCAAAATTTCCTATTCAGATTCACAATCTGCTAGCAAGAGCCACCACAGTAGATGAAAATCATGCAAAATGGTTGTGATTATTTCTAACCATTTGAATTGTATGCTCTGAACCACCTTTATGTGCAGATTAGAAATAATTCATATATATATATGGGGTGGATTAGTCCATTGGTGGGCCATAGTTGTAGAGCTGTCATCATTTTTAACTGTTGAGATAAACACTTATATCCTCACAGTTTTTAGCAGCAGATAATGAGAAATAGCATAAACAAAAAAGAAAGCCTTAGTTTACTTTAAGTTCACCTGCTAAGCTTGTTCCATTTTTCAAAAGTAAAATAAAATATTCATGTGCTACTATTACGTGTTGAACAAAAAGGACATTTTCTCTTCTATTGATCCATGGTTGCCCATCACTTCATACAAAATTAATCGCTTATACTCACATCTACTTCACATTTGAATGAGGAAGGTAGAAAATGTGCAATGCTTGTCAAATATCATTAGAACCAACAGTGGGAAAAGTAATCAATCCTAACAGCATGACACAACAAATCACATTCCTAACATTCATTAATCAACACTGAACAAAAACACTACCTCGTTCACCCACAGAGTAACCCATTTCCACAGGGATGTCCAAGGGTGTCATGACAACCCACCCTCTCAGAGACTTTAGGAAACAGAAATGAGTACTAAATGCAAGCCTATTTTCTGAATTAAAATTTTAAGCTCTTTAAGATAAACAGCAATACGAAAAGTAATTTAACATCTTTTAAGATAATTCCAAGTACTTATCTCATTTAATATAATTATCTCTTAACATTGTTATATAGTCTCTATTTTCCTGGTGCTCTTTAGAAAGGACAAAATATCCTTCCTTTTACCATAATTTCCCCCTTGTCTATATCTAATTGAAGAGCTTTCTATCAGGAAACTCGAAAAATGGATAATTACTGCTCTGGGGCCTTCCATCAACTATGAACTTGGGAATTAAGAGTTTCTGGCCTTCCTTAATGAAAAGTGGCTGAATTAAATTTTCCTCATCTAACAAGTATCACTTTTTTTCTTTTGGTAAAAAGTTTCTTAGAGAAGCTCTCTTAATAGCCACTGGCAAAGCCCATAATTCTACTACTGAAACAATGAGATCTATTTTCCAGATCATCAATCTTCATTCTCCAGACAGATACAACTGTTTGAAGAGTTGCAATTACATTATCCCTTGATGATTCTTCAGCCTCTACATTTGGCTGATTCCACAGTTAACAATTAAAAGGCCACAGGAAGTGAGGATTAATTTTTATCTCTAATAATAAAAAGTTCATTGCACTGAATTTCTTGATATCAGCATCATAGCTCTCCTAATTAGAAGTACAATAGTTATATTATCTTGCAAAGGAGAAATGGAAGTCAATACACATTCATGGATTTTATACATTGAGTGTAGTAACTGAAATCATGCCCACTGTATGGCGAGCACATTTTTTACAACCTAGAAATGAATATATTTAAAGTGGGCAGTACAGTGCTGAACACATAGGAGATGCTCCCTAAATGCCAGGTCTCTTTTCTCCCTTGCCAGACTTAACCTGTATGGCTACACCTTAATCCACCTCCTGATGTTATATGTTACATGTTTTTGAAGAACAAACCATACAGTTTGAAGAACAAACCATAGGGAGCAAAAAATGGACCTGGTAGATCCCCCCCCCCGCAAAATGTTGATAACCAGGATGGGCCCCACAAACCTTCACATATGTACCCTATGGTAGTTGGCATCAAAGTCACCAAGATGCAGTGTAAATATGATATGGGAGACTCCTGGCTCTCTATCCTCTGTGTCAGAAAGGGGCCTCAGGCCACCTGTCCTTCACATCCCTCTTCCCTCTCTTTTCGTACCAGTATTCCTTCCAGATGCACATTTCACTTTGTTCACTTGAATCAAGGGTAATAAAAGCTCTTTCTTGAATATGGCTGGGAGAGTGTACAGATTTAGTTACACAAACATGTTTACCTCCCTCAGTCTGAGCACTAATCTCATCAGGCTACCATCAGTTCTGTTCATGTTGGGGTCCCCTTCACACCTGAGAGACAACTCGTCCCGCCCGCCTTGCATATATTCTGACTCCGCAGGCCTCTAGAGTGACCGAGGAGTCTGAAGCATTTATAAGCCCTCTCCGCACCATGAGGACATGGCACAGTGCCTTGATCATATAACAGTTCAGTAAATGGAACAGTGAAGAAAAATGATAGCCCGGAAAGGGGAGGATTTATTTTTCATTTTTAAAAATTGGTGTATGTTTATGATAGATAATAAATATATCCATTATGGAGAATTGGTACATATGCACCTTGCTATATATGATCCTTTTCATTTCCCTTTCCTCTCCTACCCTCCTCCCCTGATCCCTAGATCCCCAGAAAGGGAAGGATTTACATTAACAATGAACTTGAGGACAGGAAGGCTCAAGTGGACCTGATTTTACCATGAACGTTCCAGAATCTCACCTTCTTCACCTGTAGTCAGGATGTGTGGAGACAGACAGTAATCAGTATGAATCAACAGCTGTGATAGGACAGTGTTGCACATATGATTTACAACAGCCATTCTTGATCTTAAAACCATGGTTCCCTCAACTTGGCCTTCTCTAAAATCTAGAAAAACAAAACAAATCCCAAACACTGTTGAATCCTGTTACAAATCACCCGAAATATAAAGTACACATATTTTAACGTTAAACATTATCTTACCCTGCTACAAACAGAATGACTTTCGTGTAGAAAAAAACTAAAATATTGTTTAGGAACATACGTATTTAAAAATTAACCAAAACCCATGGCACAGTTCATCTGTGGGCTTTTGTTAGTCGTTAAATAAGAAGCTCCTATATTAATATTAAGCTAATATTCCTGGACACCAGGGGACTATCATCAACTGCCCTAACCTGTGGTAACCACAATAAATACACATTTTTGTCATTTTTAAAAATATAAAAATATTTTATATTTCCAAATTCTTGGATTATTTTTTGTCCTAAAAATTTATGAAGATAAGTTGAATACTACTATAGTTTGTTCTCCATATCCATGGATTTCACATCCATGGGTAAAACTCACAAGTCAAAAACATTTTTAAAAATCCAAGAAAGTTTCCAAAAGTAAAATTTGAGTTTACCAAGTGCTGCAGTAAAACCACATGAAATGATGAAGTGCAGTGTGAGCAAGCCGAGCCCAGGCCCCGTCTACGCCTTCTCCATCACCGAGTGAGCATCATTTTGGACTCTAGCTCATGCACTATGTCACCAGGCTATAATAGCTGCATCTGTACAGAACATGTGCAGGACTCTTCCTTGTCATTCCCCCCAAGACACAGATTACAACTATTTACATGGTATTTGTGTGGTATTGGTTGTAAGTCATCTAGAGATGAGGCAAAGGATACAGGAGGATGTGCAAAGGTTATATGCAAATTCTACGCTCATATGTATAAGGAATTTGAGCAGTTTTGGGTTTGGATATTTGCAGGGTGGTCCTGGGGCCACTCCTTGGTGGATACTAAGGGTTGACTGTGTATGAAGTAAACTCTTCCTAGGTTTTTGGGTGGTAAGATTAACGTGACATTGCCCCCAGCTTCAGTGAGATCCTGCTATTTTCAGATTACTGTATAACTATCATTCAAGGCATAATAACACAAATATAGTTAATAATGAAAAGGAGATCAACACTGCTATGAATACAGGGTCTATTTAATTTTCTGGCAGGCTGATCACCTGAGAGAAGTCCCCTTAGGCCTCTAATGCTCCAAAGCACCTTGAGGCAGATAAACTGCCAATGGTGTGACAAAGATAAAATACTTCAGAGGTAAAATCTGAGAATCAAGAACAGATGACCAGGGAGCCTTACAGACACCAGTCTTCCCCAGAGAATTCAGCCCTCTGAGGAACCAGAAACAGAGGTGACGAGCACCAGGACCTCCATAGATACTCCACCCAGCACCGGGGTAACATCCCTTAGGGGAAGGAAGGAGCCCCAACACTCACAGCACAGAGCAGGCCTTCGAGTAGACCTCTCAAGGAGCAAAGTCCTGGACAGAATGGGAAGGGGACTTGCAAAAGCAGGGAATGTAAGCGTGGTAGGCCACATGACCCTATCAGAGGCCAGTGAGATGGACAGTTTATTTTGCTTTTCCAAGGCCAGTACTCCCCATTTGCCACCCCGTGCTGTGCCCAGAAGACTGAACTTTATGGAGTAGATCAGTGGATCCTGGGAGCTCTGGCTTCTGGTTAAG
>PVJX010025402.1:0-26957 GCA_004027295.1 Dolichotis patagonum | reverse complement strand
CTCTGCTTATGTGGCAAATTACCTGTTACACCCTCAGTTCCTGGAGGGGCAGTGGCTCCCCCACAGGCTCCTGGCTTCCTCACAGTGTCCTAACTCCCCTCTGTGGGCTCCTGGCTCCCTAAGTTGTAAGGTGAATGCTGGGTGTGGCCACCCCAGAGCCTGTGGAATCTCAGGCAGGCCAGGCCTCCTTGCCTTGTCCTAGGCAGTTCTCCAGGAGGTTCCCTGCATGTGAAAGGCCTACAGGTCCCAAAGAGTCAGGCCAGAATGTTGGTTTGTGAAAAGTCCCCGATCCCAAACAGACCTGGCCAAGATGCCAGTCTCCACAATATTCCCAATCCAAACAGCCCGGGCCACTCTGCGGGTCCGAGAGTTTCGGGTCCCAAAGAGACAGGCCGAGATGCAGGTCTGTGCAGACTTTGGATCCAAACAGCTCAGGCCACTCTAAGGTCCGGGAGTTTCAGATCCCAAAGAGACAGCCTGAGATGCTGCTTTCTGTGAGACTTCCTGGGTGTGAAGGGCGGGGCTACAGGCCCAAACAGACCTGGCCCAGATGCCCATCTCCAGGCAGTTCCCTGCGGCTGAAGGGCGGGCCTACCAGCCCCAAAGAGTCCCACCGAGATGCAGGTCTGCGCAGACTTTCAATCTAAACAGCTCAGGCCACTCTATGGTCCGGGAGTTTCGGGTCCCAAAGGGACAGCCTGAGATGCTGCTTTCTGGGAGACTTCCTGGGCGTGAAGGGCGGGGCTACGGGCCCTAACACACCTGGCCCAGATGCCGATCTCCAGGCAGTTCCCTGGGGATGAAGGGCGTGCTTACCAGTCCCAAAGAGTCGCGCGGAGATGCAGGTCCACGCAGACTTTTAATCTAAACAGCTCAGGCCACTCTAGGGTCCGGGAGTTTCGGGTCCCAAAGGGCGGTTTCCATTATTTTCTAAGCTTCTTTATTTTTAAAATCTGTACCTGCTCTAGAGTTTCTAAGCATGTATTTCATTATGTCACCATCTTTTTAGTTATCTGAGAAATTATTTCTGATTTAATTTCTTCTAGATCCTCACTATTTGCCTTGTTACTTATCCTGCTACCACCCCATAGGGTCCAAATGACTGGATTTCAGTTTGTTCCACTTTATTGCCCCCTGAGTTTGCCTTTAGTGAGACGGACATCTGGAGTTTCATTTTGTTTAAATGTCTTCTCATATTCATTTTTTAGTTTAGTTTCTGAGTTGATGCTTATAAGTTATATACTTATAACTTATCACCTATAATATTTAATTTTATTAATAGTATTTAGAAATGTTAGGAAACAATTACTTCACATAGGTATCTTCCAGGATCTGGAGTCTGTTGGCAGATCCTACTTCTTTAATCTAGTGGGGATGAGAAGTTGCTACCTACTTGTCTCAGTCCCTGGTTCCTTGGCACTGGCCTATAGTATTTTTTAGTATCCTTAGGCAATCTCAGTCTTGGTATACCAGGAAGAACAACTAGTCAGAACAATTACATCACCTTGATCAAAGTAGTACAATCAGCAATAACAATAGCATTAAACACAGCCATCCAGTATGGTCTGCTGGGTCCACTGCCCCTTTCTCTGGCATATCTCTCTGTGAGGGCTTTGCAGTCATCAGCTGTCACCATGCACCTTTATTTTCTTAATGGTTTCTTCTGAAGAGCATAATTTAAAAAACTTCAGTTGTTACCTAACCAGTATTTTCATGTTGAGTGCTTCTTGTGTTCTAAATAATTGTTGTCTACTTCAAGTTTGCAAACATAAAGTCTTTTCTGTTTTAAAGGGTTCATAATTTTAGCTTTTACATTGTATACAATGCTTAAAATAAATCTATATGATACTGGCTAAGAAATGTCAGAAAAGTCCTTACAGAAATGCTAAAACCTTTGCAATGGAGTTGCAAAGAGAATAATGCAGCTCACTACTTCAGTCTCATTATCTAGTTCTGACACTTCTAGGGGGAACAAATAAAGGAAACTTAAGTGACTTCTAAAGAGAAATATTAACTGTATTTGTACATCTTGGGGTGACTTTGACACTATTAAGCAAATGGGTAAAACAGCCTTCTCTTAAAGTGTTTGGTGAATGGCAGTTCTCTGGGGGATTGGGCATAGACTTGGAGCACCATTAGTGTGTAAAGATAATGTCAGCCAGATGCAGCCTTGTTATCTGCTGAGAGGAAGTGATTAGAGGCAGGGACAGCAGTGTGACTCCTGTAGGAATCTGCTTTAAGAAGTCCCAGTCCCAAAGTCAGTTAACACATTTGTATTGAGAAGACTTCAAAGTACATAAGTGCACCCTTCCCTTTTCTTTAAGAAAGAAAAGAACTTTTTTTTTTTTGCCAAATGAACACTGAAGAATCTCATCTTAATCTTCTATAAGAGAAAGTCTTTTATTTTAAATGAGAATAATTCTCCTGCATAGCCACCAAAAATATGACATTTTAGTAAAGATTTTTTTTAAAGTAACAAAAACCTCTGCAGTGTCCTACATCTTTACTAGAAGCTCAGATTCATCAAATCATCATATGGTGGACAAAGATTTTTCTCTGACCCAGAACAATTATAGCACTTTGTTGGAAAATATTTTTTTTCTTTTTCTTGGAGAAATGAGTTAAGTATAAGAATAAGGACATTCATGTGGAGTCTGTGTTTCCTGTGAAATGTTGAGGTTTCTACTCATGCTGTTAAGGAGTCTGCTTGTAATTTTGTGTTATAAGATTTTAGAAATGGAAATTTCAGCTTTCTATGATAAGAATTTAAATAAAGACTTTTTATATATGCAAGAGAATCCTCTTCAGGATGCTGAAGTATTTCTGTGTTGCTGTGAAGACACAGCCTCCACTTCACAGTGGTGCTGTCATCAGGAAGTCTCATCCTGCTGCCACCTTCAGTGCATTCAGGAAGTAGAAGGCATGGTTTCTTTCCTGCAGACCTATGGACAGCATCGCTGAGTGCTGCCCTCACTGGGCATTCTCTTCCACATTTACCTGAGACATATATGGAACATTTTCTATGTCAGAAGTCTAGTTAGTTTGTTCCTTATGTGTCTCCTGAATTTTCTCACACAATGTAAGTCCTAACCAAAGGAGAAAATATGACACTGTCATGAAGCCTAGTAGAATCTGGAATCCTCCCAGTGAAGGTAACTGACATAAATTGTATTCTCCATAAGAATTTCTCAATTCCAGGAGCTTCAGTTTGCATCATGAATATGCCCAGAGGCCCATATGTTGGAGCCTTCTTGTCTAGATGGGAGGCATTAGAAGTGGTGACCTGTGAGGAGGTAGGCCAAAAGAAGAAAGTTAGGTCACTGGGGGTGCACACTTGAAGGTGACAGTGGGATCTACACCCCTTTCTTTCTTTGTCAGAAGTCTTGAGGTGAATAGGCTTAGGTGTACAGGCCACACACAATGGAGTAATGACCATCAACTGAAACTTCTGAGAACATGAACCAAAATAAATTTTTCCTTTGTATACATTCCAATCTCAGGTATTTTGTTATAGTAATGGAAAGGCAGGAGAAAAGATGGCAGACCTATAGGTAGCAGGATATGGAGCCTCTCTGAGAGAGACAGCTCAAATGCCAGAATAGAACACCTTGGAGAGACCCAAACAGAGGAAGATGGAGTCTATCAACCCAGGAAAAACTGAAGTCAAAGAAACTACTCAAATATGAGGTCACAGGGCTACTATTAAAGAAGCTAAGATCGGCTAGCATGGCACTCCCACTGAGCCGCCTGAATTCGTGCCCGGGATCGACTTGAGTGACCAAACCTGCACCAATGCAACTGACTTGAGTGGCCACGACCATGGAGCTGAACAGCCCTGTGCTCCACTTGCCTGGAACTGGCCCTGCATGTGACCCACCCAGAGGCACCATGAATCTGTGCTGCAGCTGCTCTGAGGTCAGAGGTTGGGGAGTCCAGCAGCTCTCAGGGACTGGCATCAACACGCAGTGAGTGATGGGAGTAAGACCCTCCCGTGAGAAAGGGGCAACCAACTGGACAACATGTTGGAGTTGGGCAGGACAGCCCTAGCTCTGTACGGAAGCTTCAGTTGGTTGCTCTCCTCACAGAGCAGATTGGTGGGATCTGTGTGAACTGGGCTGAGTCCCTGGCCAGAACTCAGTCATCACAAATCAATTAATGCCCTGAGCATGGTGCACACTGACACAGTGAAGGCCCATGAAGGTTGTCTGGCCCAGAGGGGAGGAACCAGTGTATACTGCCCTTGCTTGCACTTCACTCTCTGATGTTGGACTGCAGAGGGCAGAAGCCCCTAGCCTACATGTTCCAGAAGAACCTTAAACAACAAGAAAAGGGGCTGGGAATTACACTATACACTTGTATGGAAGGAACCAAAAACATGATGAGAGAGAGAAATAAGAAAAAGTCCCCAACCCCCAACCCCCAACCCTGAGAATATTGATCCAGGAGAGGTAAATATAAAAGAGATTGAGGTCAGCAAACATGCAACATCAAACACAGCATCAGTGGACATAAAGAGATATCTTCAGGACCTCATAAATGAGATCAAAACTGAAATATTAATTCTAGTTAAACAAGAGATAAGTAGATTAATAAAAGAAAGGCTGGCATCTCTTAAGAAGACACAGACAGAAGAATGGAGGAACACAAAAGGAGAAAAACATTTAATGAAGAAAACAAGAAAATCCTAGAATTCATGAAGCAAATTCAAAGAGATTATCAAGAAACTAAAGACTCCATAGAAAACTGGCAAAACTGCTTGAAAGAAACCAAAGACAGACTATCAAAAATTGAACACATGCTTTCAATGAGTGATCATGAAAGGGAAGATCTCTTAAAAATAACAAGGGAGCAGGCAGTAACAATTGGAAGGCTAGAGGACAACAAGAGGATCTATAACTTAAAAATAAAGCATGTGAATAAAGAAGCAGGAGTCAAAACAGAGGAATTGCAAAGGCTATTCACAGAAATTATTAAGGAAAACTTCCCAAGCATAGAAAAAGGAAATGATATGCAGATATATGAAGCATACAGAACTCCAGCCACTTACAACCAAAACAGAGCTACACCCAGACACATAATAATCAAGCTCCCAGAAATTTAATATAAGAACAGAATATTAAAAGCCATCAGAGAAAATAAATAGATCACCTATAAAGGAAAGCCCATCAAAATCATGGCAGATTTCTTGACACAGACCATCAAATCAAGAAGAGCTTGGAATAAAATAATTCAAGCCCTGAAGGAGAACAACCTCCAGCCCAGATTGATGTATCCTGCAAGACTCTCTAGAAATTAATGGAGAAGCAAGATGCTTCCATGACAAAGAGGAACTAGGAGAATTTGTGACCACCAATCCAACCCTACAAAAAATACTGAAGGACATTCTAGGGAGAGATAACAAGAATATGAGCACTTCAGGAACAGTGGCAGAGAGGCCTCAGTGAACGGGGCAGATAGTGGAGTGGAACAGAAAAATAGACAACCAATGGCAGAAAAATAGAATAGCAGAAATGAGGCAGAGAAGATTGGCTATAATCTCTAGTGTAGAGGACCTTGATATACTAACAGAGAGAAACACAGGCAGAGTAGATCAGGAGATAGTGTCCATTGCTCTATATAGGGAGGCAGTGGGACCCAAAACAAGCAGTGCACCCTATGGGAGTGAAAGGGGAGGAATTGTCTAAAAAAGGAAGGCAGAGGATATTCTTAATTGGGTAAAAAGATTTAAAATCTACATTATTCTAATCACTTTGCTTGGATGGATTACATGCTATTCCAGTTTGTCTACTTACACTAGACTTGAGGACATGGTCAGCTATCCCAAAAATAAGACAACATATTATGGTAATCATCCTTAATTTCCTATCAACTTAATCTGAAACCCTGTATAACTTATACTGTTTTATTATGACTGATCTTATTTGAATCTGGTTTGTTAGATTGCTATTTTGTATTGAATGATTTTATTCAAATCTGTTATGATTGATAGCATCAAGTCTAAAGGTATAGGCAACTACACTGAAGAAAAGATTCACTATGATACCCACTCTGGTTTGATTATTGCCTGCTTTTGAAGTCTTATAATGTCTCCAATGCTTCATTTTTATTAATGTTGTTATATACTACTGAGACATCATGTTAACCATTGTAGATCACCTTGTATTGTGTGGTTTTATATGACTTTTTGCTTCATCTTTTTATAGGAATTGTTTTGTTTTGTCTTGCTTTGTTTTGTTTTTCCCCCAATACAGAAAGGATAGATATACATGTAGAGACTCATGCATGTGTAGAGCTTATAAACAGTTTACAAGAACCAACTATATAACACATGTTGAAATGAACAACTACTTTGAAGAAAAAGAGACACTATAGTACCCAGTGCTGAATCTGTAATGTCATGATGTGAAATCCAGCAATAGTATCGTTCTTTGTTCAAAGTGATTTTAGCTTGTTTTGTTTTGTTTTGTTTTGTTTAAGTTCAACACACATGAAGGTATGGACAGCTGTTTTGAAAAGAATGAGAGACACTATGACAGCCATTCTTGGTTTCACTCTTGTCTGGTCTTGAAGACATGAAACGCCTTCCTTGTCCTGTTCAGATCAGGTCCATACTATGTTGTGTCATGTGAATTCCCTGTATGAGACAATACAGACAACTGTTTGGAAGAAAACAAGAGTCAGTATGATAGAGAGTGAATATCTCTGATTGTCTAGCTTTGAAATTTATGTCTCTTACATTGCTTTCTTGTTATCTGCTTTGTTCTGTTTTGTTGTGTTTAATTTTACCCTTTCTATATAATTGCATGTATGTTCGAGTGTGTAAGATGGATGACCACTTTTCTGTTTTTGTCAGATTTTGGAGCAGAACTATTAACAGTCTCACTGTTTGAATGCCTACTTTGCATGTTTTAATTTTGTAATTTGAACCACTATTTCCAAGATGTCAGTATGTAATTTGTCAAGTAATGATTTCTTAGTGTTTTTTTTTTTGTTCTGTTCCTTTTTTCCTTAGAATTCTGTATTGTTGCTACTGTTTATTATGTTTTGCTTTGTTTTTTTTTCTTTAAATAAAATTTAAAAAAAAGAAAGTCATGTAACACATGAAGCTAACACCTGAGTAAGTCAGCAAAGTTTAGTTCAGCACAAGATCTTTGCTGCATAGCCTTTTACTGTTAAACCATAGAAATTATATTTTCCTCCATTTTAGTCAGCTTGTCATCTGTGACCAAATACCTGAGAAAAGCAACTTAGAGGAGGAATATTTATTTTAGCTCATGGTTTTAGCATGATCATCTTGTTCCCTTTCTGTAGATCTGAGCTGAGACAAAATATCATGTTTGGGCTGGGAATATAGCTCCCTGCACAGTGCCTGCCTGGCCAGCATAAGGTCCTGAGTTTGATTCTTGGTACCACAAAGCAAAACAAAACAAAGCAAAGCAAAACAAAACACTACAATTGAAGGGCAAGAAGGAGCAAAGCTGATCATCTGTTGGTAACCAGGAAGTGGAGTGAGAAGGCAAGAACCAGACAGGAAGGCGCCAAGTATCAAAAACCCTTTCCACCAGGCCAATTATCAGGGAGCCCTCCAGTGAGTCCCTTGTCTCCAGCCTAGAGTTACAGCACACAACAGGAAAGACAAATAAGAAAGAGAGAATAACTGCAAGAGCATTGTGAAAAAAATCAGGCTCTGAGACAATCAGTGTTCTCTGTGAATAAAACCAACAGTCTCCAGCTAGCCATCATTTTATTATTCTGTGCAAGGGGAGTGATACTGTGATTTTCCTGGAACAATGTAGATGTAGTGGTTGAAAGAGCAAGTTAAACATCGTAAAGGAAACAACTAAAAGTTATTCCCCCACCTGGGTACTAATTTTCCCTGTATTTTAAAAAATTACTTTGAAGAGAATAAAACCAGACAAAATAAAACTGAATAGAGCCAATAAAAACAAAACAGTGAACATGATACATGACTTCAGAATAAGATAATAGGGCATCAACAATGGCTACCATAATGCCTCTTGTTATATTCAAGGTAGCTAGCACCACCAAAACCATTAGACATAATAAAATGAAACAAAATGAAACAGAATAAAATCAGTCCAAACAAAACAATGAAAGTGGTACAGGGCTTCAAAATAAGATAATAGGAAATCAACAATGGCTACCACAATATATCTTATTATCTTTGAAATAGCTGCCCATAGCATCAGATATAACAAAGTCAAACAACAAAACAATAAAATGATACTACATGGAACAATGAAAATGATACAAGGCTTCAAAACAAGAGAATAGGAAAATAACAATGGCAGCCACTTTCCCTTTTTAGGTGTTTCCTCCCCTTTTACTTTCACAATATCTATTGTACATTTTGGGTCCCACTAACTCCTTCAGTTTTTTTATACTAGGGAGACTACACAATATTCATTCTTGTGAGTCCAAACCATTTCATCCATGGGCATGATCTCAAGTTGCATCCATTTACCTACAAGAGCATTGAGGTTATCCTTTATGGCTGAGTAACTTTCTCTTGTATAAAAATGTCATATCTTTCTTATCCGTTCTGTGGTTGATGGGAAAGCTACCTCTGCTTTTTTCTGGTTCCCTGTTGATTGGAGCATCATTTTCTCTCCTTTGACTTTCAGTCTATGAATTTCTTTTCAAGTTCAATGTTTTTTGAATACTACATATTGATGGATCTTTTTTCTTGATCCACTCTGCCTGTGTTTCTTTTGATGAACTGAAGCCATCTACTTTAATGGTTATGGTTAAAATGCACTGGCTCATCTCTGACTTGCTATTTTCCTGCTGTTGGCTCCCTACTTTTCCCCTCCATTCATTTGCTTGCCTCACTCAATGATTCCCCTCTGCCACTGTTTCTCTAACTGTGGTCATTTTTACCTCTCTCTAGGATGTCCTTCAGTATGCTTTGTAGGGTTGGTTTGGTGGTCATGATTTCCTTCAGTTGTTCTTTGTCATGGAAGTATCTTTTTTCTCCATTAATTTTAAAATAGAATTTTGCAAGGTAAATCAATTTAGGTTGGAAGTTGTTTTCTTTCAGGACTTGAAATATTTCACCTCAAGTTCTTCTTGACTTGATAGTTTGTGTCAAAAAATCTGTCATGATTCTGATGGGTTTTCCTTTATAGGTGATCTGTTTCTTTTCTCTGACAGCTTTTAATATTCTGTTCTTGTGCTGAATTTCTGGAATCTTGTTTATCATGCATCTGTTTATAGGTTTATTTTGGTTATATATAGCTAAAGTTACTGGAGCTTTCTTTCTGGCCAAACTCAAGTTTTAAATCATCCTACTGGGCTATTTGTTCTTGATTTATAGCACTGCTATGCTACCACCTCAATATTTGACACTCTTGAAATTTACTCTGCCAGATTAGATAATCTGCTGCCCTTAATCTCAGTCTCAGGCAAAGTCTCTGGACATGAGCAAAAGGCAAATTTTCTGCCAAGCCACAAAACACATCATGTGGTGTCCAACGACCAAAGCTGTCCCTCTTCCCAGCAGAAACCTCCAAACCTGGTCTTTACCACCAGGATTTCTGTCAGCCTTCTGGTCTTCTGAGCTCTGACCAGAATCTCCCATACAAAACAACCTAAGGTGTTCCAGCTCTTCTCCTTCAGGCAGTATCTCTGAAACTTTCCAAACTCTTCCTGCAAGCCATTCCCTAAGGCTCTTGAACCATATAGTCAAGTATAGCCACAGCAATGATCCCACTGCTCTGGTACCAAATTCTGTCTTGGTTACTTTTCTCTGGGACAAAATTCATGGCACCCAAAATGAAAGAAGGAAAGTTTATTTAGCTTATAGTTTTAAATGCCCTCCCCATGACTGCATGAGGCTTTGTGGGGGACTTCCAAACACAAACCGTAACAATGCTTTTTGCTCTTTCATCTTGCCATTGTGCTGTTATTCTGTAAGAGAGGGTTATGTAGTCCCAGGCACTTCCCATGTTGGCTATGATTTCTCTGAGGTGTGGCTGGCTTGATCTCCCAGCCAGTGCTGGCTGTGGGTACCCAGTGGTGGCTAGTGGGTGTGTGGGTGTGGGGCTTGTTGTTGTTTCTCCTGGTCAGTGCTGGTTACTGGTGTGAAGCCCCTTCCCTAATTTTCCCTGTATTGCTCAGCAGACACTGTCCTGTTCTGTGAGCCTCATTGAGGAGAGAAAGCAGAATTTTCTGCATTCCAAAATCCACACACAAAGTAGGGCCTGGGTAGATTCTATGTCAGCTTATAATTTGTGTTTCCTAATAGCCAGTCACAAGATGTACTCTTCAAAGGCATATCCCCTTTGATCTACTTGCTTTAACTGGACCCCCTTCCTAATAATAATCCACTATGGACTGCTGACCTCATCAGTGGATTAGCCCATTAATGAAGAAAGAATCATCAGTATCCAATCCTCGGTCTAGGCCCCACCTCTGAACACTACTGCATTAGGGATTAAGTCCTCAATACATGAGTCTTTGGGGATACTGTTACCAAGCTCTAGGGTGCTGGACTCTCTTTTTAGAGGTGATTTCTAAATTCTTTTTGTGATGAACAAAGAATTGAAGGAAATAAGCATAAATTATTCCACATTTATTAAATATAAGGAAAAAAACAGGCTTTGTGGCACAAGTTTGGGCCAAGTAAAAGTAGGAAAGAGGAAAATGAAAAAAAAATTACACCCTATAGAGTAGGGTGGCCTGCCATGAAGAGACATGATAAGAAATGTTTATGGAAATCATCGCTTTTTTATATTTCCCATGCTGGTATCAGCACCAGGCCATCCTATCAGAAACCTTCTTGAGTTCTCCAGAAGTGCATGTGCATATGTTTGGGGATGGGTCTGTGTATGTGGCTTGGATTTGGTCACATCTTCTTTCCCAGCTAGTTTTAGCCATATTCTGTCTTCTTGGCTCAGTACTTCATATGAAAACCATAACGTTCCAATTTGGATGGATAGATTTTGCACAGTGAACTAGTTTTTCAGACACTACACAGTTTTAAAGACAATTTTTTTTTATTTGAAAGAGAATAAAACAAAAGGGGGCAGTACAGAGCAGATAGAACAGGACAACATAGGCAACACAGTACTTTACATTAAGTCAACTGGACATCAACAGTAGTTAACACCATATCTCTTACTCTGCTATAGTTGAGCATAGTTTCAAATACAATAATATCAAACATATCACAATAGTATAAAGCCATGCATAGAGTGAAAGAATTACAGGGCTTTCTGAAAATTTTCTTGCTTTAACTAGCAATGGGCTATAAAAATTTCCTATGCCCCATCAAAGGATAACTGCAGTACATAATCACAGAGAGTAGAACAATTCCAATCATGATGCTGTCACTTACTAGTCTTAACCTTATTCCATTTTAATTTTTTTCACCTGTGAAACAGGGATAGTAATACCTATTTCACAGATTGACACTGAGAACTATTAATAAGATAACCTATAGAAAATTGCACTTGAAACAGTAAATTTCCCAAACCTTCTCCTGAGCTTCCTAAATCACATGCTTTTATACTAAGCATTTGTAGGAGAAAAGATGAAAATAATAAAAAGCAGGAGAAATACAGGTGAATGTTTTTATTGGCTAATGTAGAAGCTCTTTAGTTAAGAGTGATAAAATTTGAGTGATTTGTAATGAATTGATTGCTCCAATGAACACATCAGTTCCAGCAACAATCTAGGGTGGTTGAAGTTGGAGCCACTTAAGAGCCTGCAGGGATGGCTCAGTTCATGAAGAAATGGCAAATCAGGCCAAGGGAAAACATTCCCTTGCAGTTCTTGGTGAAGCACTTGGCCAGTGCTGCATTGACAAGGTGGAGGCTGAGCCACTGGTACTACTAAATGTCTGCAGCATTAGGCTGGGGTTAGACAGAAACATAGTCATTGAATACATGTACAAGCAAGGTAAGGGTTTGGGCTACACAAATGTAGAATCAGGGGAGTTTAAATATCCTGCTGTGGTTAAAATTTTTGCTATCAATGTGGTGAAGGTATCACCACAGAGGATCTTAAGAGGTTTCCCAAGCACTGATGAGGAACCTAAAAAACTCACCCTACAGGTGGGATAAATTTTATACTAGTCAGAGGCATAAGGGCTTTATTAGGCAGAATTTTCAGAGTACACACTCAAAGAAGTAGAGTGAGAGTATTCAGAGATAGGAGACATAGCCTGGGGCTAGATATATTAATGGGAGATTTGGGGTGGAAATCTGTAGAATTTATGAATCCATGCATAAAGGGCATTTAATTTGTAGATGAAAGGTGACATCATTTTCTGTGGGGTAAGGGTGATGCTCTACTCATGGAGAAAGCTCTATTTTACAGGTGAAAAAGGTCCATTTGTAAGTAAAAAGGAGTAACCAATACATTTGCAGATAAAAGGAGTAGCAAATCCATTTGTAAGTAAAAGGAAAATTTTCCAGGCTTATTTATGCCTTGGGAAAATAAAAAAAAATTTTTTTATAAAAAGTGGGATTATGTCCTGACTTTAGTTTTTGTTTTTAAAATTATGATCTTTATCTCTTCTATTTTACCTCAGAGATGTCTATGAAATGCCTATTGCTGAGAGGCAAGTCCATGTACTAAGGTGGAGTTATCACTTAAACTCAGGTCTCTCTGGCTCCCCAGCCTTATGCTATATATTTATTTAGATTTTAGCTAATGCCAACTGCTATACTGACTTAATAATTACATAGTGACATTTTTCTTTTCACTAAACTTTCGTTGCTCTTATAAAATTTTTAGTGAAACAGTGTCTTCAGAGAACACTAAGAAGAAATTGTGGGATCAGGAGTACCCAAGCTATCTTGTGATCAATTCTTCTGGTAACTTTGCTGATGAGACCAAGTAAACAATGCCCACATTGAAGTGGCTAGTCTTTGGCAATAAAAGAATTAAAATCCTTAGCAGCCAAACTCTGATTCAAGCTGTTTAACCACAAAAGAACTAAAACTTTTAGCAGAAGAACTCTGGTTAAAGACACTCATTTTTGTTCTCATGAGGCAACAAGAAAACCTTCTGGTATAAGGCCCATTTATTCCTCCCAATGAGTTCCCATTCATCATCTCTAAGAGATATGTATAGACCCCTTCATCACTTCTTTATCTAAAGCTAAAGGGCTGTTGTAAGCCAGAGAACAATAGTCTTATCAACTTTGCAACTGTAAGCATATAATTTTAAACACAATACAGGTACTCCTGGAAAACCTACAGAATGTCAGATGATCTGGAAATAGACACTCTTTAGAATTATTTGCTGTCTAGACCCCTTTTCCATATCCTAAAACTCTTATATAATCCCCAGTTTCTTACCCTGACTGTGTGATTCTTCTCTTGGAGGCTTATCTGCTGTCCTTCTCAACATGGAACCATAATCTAAATAAACCCTTGTCTTTTCTACAATTCTTGTTTATTGGTGAATTATTTTGATCACCTGTGTCACTGAGTCTCCTTCTGTATGGCATCTTTCATGAGACACCTCTTACACATTTTATCATATCTTTTCACACTTTTTTCTTTTCTTTTAACTATCTCGTGTGTATATAAAGCATATCAAGTTCTTTGAAATCAGAGATAATGTCTTAAAAGTACTCTAGAGCCCAGTAAATTTTTATAAATACTTGTTGAATCTTCTTCTTTGTTGTACTTCACAAACTCTTCTATTCAGGCTATGAGACAAACCCTGTGCAAATGGGTTATAAGTGTTCTGTTAAAAACAGTCTGGAGAAGCCATGCTGTGTCTGGGAGATGTACAAGAAGAATCCAGTTTGCCCTTCCTATAAGTCATGCAAACCATGTGGGGTCCAGAAAGAGAGAAGCCAGTTTGCCCTTTTATGTGAGTCAGAAAAAGCCATGCTGGGTCTGGTAGGAGTACAACAGGAAACTAATTTGCCCTTCTTGTAAGCCATGCAAACCATGCAGGGCCCAGGAAGAGAGAAGCCATTTCACCATCCCTGTGAGTTAGCAGAAGCCATGATGTGACTTGGAGGAGTACTACAAGAAGCCAACTTGCCCTTCCTGTAAGCTGCACTAACCATGTGGGGCCTAGGAAGAGAGAAGCTGGTTCACCCTTCCTGTGAGCCATGGAAACCATGCAGGAAGACTAAAGCCAGTTTGCTTTTCCCATGAGTTGGCAGAAGCCTTGCTGGGTCTGGGAGGGCTACAACAAGAAGCCAATTTGCCCTTCCTATTAGTCACACAAACCATGCAGGGCCCAGGAGAAGAGAAGCCAATTTACCCTTACTGTGAGCTGACTGCCCCCCCCCAAGCACCTGGCTGGTTTGGAGAACAGGTTGAGTTGATAGCAACAAAGGTACAAAAACAACCAAATGATTGTATTGTTTGATTGATTTTGCAGGCCTAAGGCCAGTAATACGAGCATCTACTAGGAGGAAAATTTGATGTATGTAGTACATCAAATATGGTAGATTTTTCTCTGTCTTGCTTTTGAAACCCAGGATTGTTCTCACTGTCTAGTTTTGTTCCAATTTATTGTTTTGTTTTATTTAATGTTCTGTTTTGGTTGGTTTATTATGTTTTGTTTTATTTGACTTTACTATGTCTGATGGTATGGACAACTATTGTGAAGAGAACAAGATATATTATGGTAGCCATTGTTGATTTCCTATTATCTTGTTTTGAAGTTCTGTACCACTTTTGCTGTTTTGCTTTGATTGATCTTATTCTGTTTCATTCTGTTAGGTTTTGTTCATTTAAAAAAAAAGATAAAAGCAATTTGCAAAGTCCTAAGGTCTTAAGGTACTGATTTCATTCTATTGTAATGTAAGTGATTATGATTTAATTTTTACACATGTCAATTTTAATGTCATATATCAAGAAATTATTATCTGATAATGAATATAGTTTTTTTGGTTCAGAAAAAATGTTAACTATAACTATTTAGTGCATGTGTTGAAAATCTTTCTTTAGAAAAGTTGAACTATAACTCCTAACCTGTTACATGTCAGGTATATGGAATTCATGTCTTCTGAATATCAAAAGATGACTTACAAGGGACAAAGAATGGAAGGCTTATTAAGAGAAAACTCTTGAGAGACAGGAGGGATTGTGAAAAGGGTGGCCATTGCAGAGCTTTGTCAGGGGTGGTTTCACGGCAAAATCTTGATAGAGTTACAACATAGGCCAAACTACAGTCAACCTGTAGAATTATAAGGATAGCCACTTAGATAATATTGATCCAGTAGGGAACCGAGTCACATAGCAAGGGTACTTGCAAAATGTAAAGGAACTCTTGCAAAGGGAGGGGAATATGGATCTAGGTGTTCTTCAACCTGTGTGTTTGATACCTATCTGAGGCCCTGGGTCAGATGGTGCTAATTGCAGTGTAATCTCAAGTTGCTCTTTATCTCTAGGTATGCTTGCAGGCCTTTCCATTGCTTGTTGATACTGAGGCCTCTTCACATTTGCCTCCAACCACAAGTCTGATGTCCTTATCTTTTTGTGCTGACGTCTTGATGGTCCTATTCTTCTCTGACTACATACTAATTTTTATCTATACTAGCTGCCTATAATAGAATTACGCCATTTCAGTTAAGTTGTTTCCTTAGATAAATGTATTCTGATTGGAAGGTGAATCTTAGAAATATTCACAGTTTGCCCAGAATGTTCTATTTGTACCATATATGTGAAAGTGAGGCAAGAGATTAAGGGGTGGGCAAACAGCTGAGCAAGTAGGCACCACCTGGTAATCACGGGGATCCAGGACACATGCACAGAACACAGTTTCTGAGCTCTGCACCTGGAACCAACCAGAAAGTACTGTCTTCAACTCTTCTGGCATGAAATCAAACAGGTTTTTGATAAGATGGCTAAACGCTGACATCAGCCTAAAGAATAAGAGATATGAAAGACCTCTACAGTAAAGCTCATAGCCATGTGAAGGGTCTCAGAGGCCTGCTTTCCCTCTGCAGAGCATTCTTCTCTTCCTATTTAATGTGAATCCACTCAGCTTTTTTATATGTATTTTGTTCAATTCTTTGTTCAGGACAACAAGGACTTAGAAACTTGAGTCTATGAAACTAGAAAATCCTGTAACAAATGGATGCAGAAAGCTAAGCTGCTCTTTGGTGACTGAGCAGACAGCAAAGCATTAGCAGAGGCTGAGCTGCAGAAGCAGGTTGTGGGCAGATAAGAGAACATGATAACTAAGATGCCAGGGAAATATAGGAAGACTGCCCCTATATAAATTGAAGTATCTTTAAGAAGGGTTTTGGGTAACCTCCTGCTCCCAGAGGTTAAAGATTTATTTCAGAAGATGAAGGGGTAGCCAGTTGGAATTTGAAGATACTTGTTCAGGAATGTGTGTGCCTGAACACACACACACAGATGTGCACATGCACATACCCAGACACACTCGCAGTACTGATGATACCTTAAAGTAGAGCAGTTCCTATTATTACAGACTGTAAGTTAGATAGAAATTAATCAGTAGTCAGAGAGGGCCTGGGCCCTCAAGGAAGTCAGTGTGGAAGGTTGAGACACACTGCGATTGTGGCTGGCAGTGAATCTGAAGAAAGCCTGGTCTCAAGATGGCGATGCAATAGCCAGGCTGACAAGCCTCCCTAGAGTTAAACAGCAGCTTGAGATTCCACTGTAATTACCACTGCCTGGTCCAGTGAGTCCAGATAGGCATCAGACGCAGAGGTGGGTAAACAGAACATTTGGATCCTTACTCCCAGCCCTTTCCAGGAATGCCTTTGTCTTTCAATGATTAGAAGAGAGCGAAAAGTTAAAGTTAATGATGAATGATGCTCACCATATCCTTGCCACATGGCTCCATTCTCTATTGGATTAACACTAGCTAAACAATTGTACTTGTAATTCTATAGGTTGATGTAGTTTGACCCATGTTGTGATTTTGTTGTATAAATTACCTTTGACAGAAGGACTCAGTGGCCACCTACTCAACCCTCGACTACCCTGGGAGCTATTCACTTTCTTATTTCCAATAAACTCTTCTAATTTCTTCTTTGGTTTGCAACTTTATTCCTCAGTGTTGTGTGACCATGAACTCAGCACATCTGACATTGAACAGATGAAAGATTTTTTTTTCCTATCACAATATGTTACTATACACCAAGCTGAGGACTTTACATACACAACTGAAATTCTCACCACAAACGACTGAAATCCTCACCACCACATATATCTTGGGAGGTATATATGTCATCTCTAAGATGCATGTCTTCCTTAGCTTATGGTGAAGGACACAGGATCTCTCAGGTTCATACATGTAGGAAAGAACCAGGGTTTGAACCCAAGAGATGGGGTCATGATGTGTCAGCTTGGCTGGGATGAGCCCTACCCAGAACGTGCTCTCTATTCTATTTCCAGTTAGCATAGAGGAAAGGGAGGTGGAATCTGCTTCGTAGTATGTGCATACCACCTTTTGATTACTCCATGGTGCTAAGTGGATTTTTCAGATGAAATTGAAATCTTTCATCCATTAATGATCAGAAAATAAAAAAGTAGATTGCTCTGGGTGGGCCAGACCTAATCAAGTGGATGCTTTTGCAAGGGACTATTTCTGAAGTCAGAGTGCAGACTAGTGCATACAGAGGGACAGCTTACTCTGATTGTCTGTTCGCATCTGCCTGCCTGTGGACTTGGTTTGTTAAGCAGTCAACCTTACCTGTGTTAGTAAAGGACTGGATATATGTATATGTAAAATATGATATGGAAACACATGTAACCTTGTGGATTTTTTCTGTAGTCAAACACTTAATACTTTTACTGTTTTAATGATTTTTAAAAAAATTTTTATTTTATTATTATTTTTTTCCATGACTTTTAAATCTTGCCACAAACACATTGTTTTCATTCAATATGTCTCCATACATTTTTACATGTTTAGGCCATTCATCTATACAAGAATTTATTTTTCATATACAAAGTATATTAAAGAATAGAAGGTAGTGTATTAGCATACATCATTTGTGGAAACTGTTCTGACTTTGCCACAGGGTTTGGGAAGCACTTAAAAATACTGCACCAAATACTGGGCCAAATACTAGAAAAATTCATCGAATTTCTCTTATGATTCAGTGCTGTGATGCTTTTGAGTTTGGTCCTCAGTTTTAAATCTGGCTGTGTATTTTATTTCTAAGCTTCACCAACATTTTGTGCCAGTTGCTATAGCCTATAGCATTGTATATTTTTCTCAGAAATATTAATAAATGACCAGGAACAAGTTGTATCTCATGAGCACCTAATGACACATTTAGTATGTCTTGACTCAGCGAAGTGCCTCAGTCTTTTCTGAGCAAGCATTTGGCTGTAACACAAGTTAGTGAGCGCAGCAGATAACTCAAAGTCAGGAACAGAGTGTCCCAGGTTTCAGTGAACAGCAAGATAATTGGCGATGACTCTGACAATCCCTTGAAGATGTGTAAATCTGCCAATATCTTACCATTGCTGCACACTCGAAGTCAGTTCCACAAACAGACCCTATAATTATAGTTTGGCTGGATATGCCCACTGTCCAGAGCTTTCTAGAATACCTACTGTGATAATATAAAAATAATGTACTGATGGGAGGTACTGGGAGAGGTGTGTGGCCAAGGGCTGTGGAAATTGCTGGACATCATTGCTAGATGCCAGGGTGCAGGCTTAGCTGCCTGTATTTCTGGAGCTGGGTGTACGGGAGGTATAGCAGACCATAGTGTCCCTGATGCACACCACCACTTGCTCCCCATGGTCAGAGAGACTGGTGTGTTGCCTGTTTGTGGCAGTGACATGTGCTCATCTATACCTGCTATGCCACCTCTTTGGAGTGCACAGTCATAGGGAACCAAGGAGGACGTGAAATTTTAGTTACTATTATGGCCATGAATAGACCCAGGAAGCCTGTGTCTTTAGCCACTCTTTATGAAATAGGAATGAGTAAGTGTGTGCTTATAACTGGCTTAAAATCTCAGGTGCTTCCTATTTTCGCGAAGTAACTTGGCTTTGTTCAGAACTGTTATAATGCTGCTTTTCAGCAGCAGTCAATATTAACAAATTAAGGCACCACAGCAAACCAACTTCGAGCACTTCCTGCCCTGGGTGTGCCGTGTGTGGGCACTGTACTGAAGCCTTTGATGGTGGTATAGGTCAAATATTCCGCTGGGCTATGTGCAGTGGAAAGCTGGACTAGTCCTCTCCACTCACCTGAACCTGGGCAATGCCCCAGGGCCAACCCCCAACTGTATCCTAAGGCTTACTATCTGGAGACAGAGATAAGAAAAACAAAAATGCTTAAGGCTGAGTTGGAAAATTCCACAATCTCATGCCATGCCAATTTCTCCTACATGACCTACAATTACCTTTCTTCACCTAGAGCTCATGGAAGGTTCACACACATGGACTGCATCTCATGCATCCAATGATAATGGAGTAATGATGGAAAAGGGCATGCACAATAGTCCCCCTGACCTGACTAAGCACCTGTCAGTCATGTTATGGATCACACTCTGAGGCTCCGTGGCTGGTGCCCAGACTCAGTGAGACATTTCTAGTCCCTCCACACTTGTGTCATTTTATCTGCATGAGTCTGCTCCCTCTGGGCATACTGTGGCCTTATTAAGCTTTGTTGCTGTTTCCCTATCTTGTTTGTTACTCACAAGAAACTAGGAAGCCATCCTGGGCCCCATTACCCTTAGTAAAATTTCTTTACTGCTAGCTTCTTGGGACAACTATTATTTTTGAACATGTAAAAATGAAAAACTTTGTTTTTAATCTCATGCCTCCCTCTAGTTCATTCCAAGTGTGGTTGTTAGAATGAGCCTATTTATTTATGTTTTTTGAGAAAGGGTCTCATTATGTAATTCAGGGTGACTTTGAATTTCCTATATAGCTCAGGCTTGCCTTGAACTTACGGTGATCTTTTCTCAGCCTCTCAAGTGCTGGGATTACAGATACGTGTGCCACGGTGCCCTGCTGGTATGATCTTTTAGAAACAGATGTTGTTGCATCTCTCCGCTAGTCAAACCCCCAGTAGTTACTCATGTCACGCAGTGTAAAATGCTTGGTTATTTAAAAAAGCTGCCACCTCGTGAGATCTTGTCTTTTTACCTCTCCAGCCTCATAGTCTTCTCTTTTCCTCAGCCACTCGGCCCTCCCTCATGTTCCTAGAAACCAGCCCTCTTCCACCTTAGGGTCATCTCCTGCCTCTCTCCTTTGCCTGTGTCTTCTTCCCTTATCTCATTCACGTCTTTGTGCTAAAATTAATTCCAGTGAGATCCACACTTAATGCACAATTTGTAATTCATAACGCCTGTTTGGACAACTTCCAGTCTTTTTTTTTTGTATTATTTTCTTTCTAATCTGCATCTAACACATGTGATTTACCTATGGAATGCAAGCTTCATGCATATGCTATAATACTGAGAACAATGCCTGATACATTTTAGGCTCTTGATGATGTTGGTTAAATTTTTAATTTTCTTTCTATGTTTTTGAAATAGAAGCACTTTTCTGATCTCTTGCTTGTATTTCTAGAAGGAAAAGGTAGAACGTTAAACAAAGCCCAAGGTGAAGAAGAAGAAGAGAAGAAGTAGTGGGTAGAAGGAAGAGAATCATAAAGTGGAAAGTGGAAGGAGAAGAGGAAGAATAAATGTATCTATTGCATGAAAATAAAAAAAGTGAATTCAGAAATACTTGTCAAGCTTTTGCTTATGGTCCACTGGTTAGAATTGAAACTGTGAGGGTTTTGAACTGAGTATCTTATCATATTGAATAAAACTCGGATTTTGCCAATAAGACAGATGGAAAAAATAAATAGCTAGTAGCATCTTCAGAAATTTTAGTACTTATGAAACCTTCCAAACCACCCTTTATATACACATTATTATTTAATTTTAACAGAAATGAAATCTGAGGTTGAAAAAGATGAGCTGCTCAAGGTTACACTGCTGTTGTATCATATTATTCTAGATATTATGAATAAATATATTTGACACTTTTTACCAATACAAACTACAGTCCAGTGATGAGTTACCTAAGAAGTCCATGCTGTCAGAAGTGTGTGTGTGTGTGTGTGGGGGATCCGCTAGGTTGATCTGAGAAGGTGTCTGAGAAGAAGCGAGACGTGATCTGGACTTGGAGAATGGGTCCACAGGGAAGCATACAGACAGCTGTTTAGGCAGCAAGATAACTGTGTTGGCAGAAGTGATGACATGTCCTTGCTCAGGACACAATCTGAGAAATAATACTTGGGAGATTAATTGTAATCTTAATGGAAACTGACACAAATGGAGACAGATGATCTTAATAAGCATGCTGTTAGTAGATTTACCAACGAGTAAGGCGGTGAATGTGGATTTATAGCCATCTCACCCTATTAATAAATAGAAAAGTTTGATAAAATCTGGGGTGCAAAACCTTCTTAGGGCAGGGATCTCGCTCTTATACACAGTAGTAGTTATTTTCCTTCCTGGCCCTTCATGCATCAATTCTGCTGATACTCATTCGCTGAGTGGACCATGATTGAACATATCAAACTTCAGGAGCTGCTAAGTATATGACTTTTTAGGAGTTATGGATCTCTTTAAAAAATAATCTCAATGTACTATTTTTGTTCTTTGGGTCGGTTACATTATGGTTTGTTCTGTGGGCAACTTCTCCTGCCATTTTTCCATGATTAATTCATGGCATGAGCCAGAAGATAGCATTCTTGAGCTGGTCTAATGGGGCTAACCTCCCTTCCAAGTTTCTTTAACACTGGGTTTCTCTGTCCTAGAGGCATTCTATTCTATCAGGGCCCAGAAGGTACAATGCAGTGTAGACAGTTGTCCCTAGTTCTTTCTGCTCAGGCCTGAGCAAGAGTTCCATCTGGCTGATGGGAGAGTGCCCATTTTGTCACCTTATATAGAGAGGATTTGTGGCTTTTGAAAGAGCTGGGTGGTACTCTGTGTGGTGTGTTTAGGTGGACATCCTTTCCTGCTGCCTGTTGTCTTCCTTGTGGACTGGATATGTGCCTGGAAGCTCCTAGAGGCCCTCTGGTGGGTGGTACAGGACAGCAGGTGCTGTGTGCAGCCAGTGCTGGAGAGGCAGATGGGGATTGCCCTTTGACGACAGTAGTGTGGCCTCCGAGGGCCCCCTGGTGATTCTACACTGAGTCACTGGTCTGACTGGACCATGGACTGTTGCTGAGATGAACATTTACTAGATGCTTTGGGATGTTACTTGGGGGAACCTCTCTACTTCAAGGAGCAGACCAGAGCAGAGTATCTCATGTCACTTCCTTTTCTAAGACCTTGGGCACATGGGACATGTAGGGAGGTGCTTACAATCTTCACTGGTGCTCAGAGACAAGATTAAGGAGTGAATGTGGCCAAATTAATCTGGGTGCTGCGTCATCTGGTGGTATTTGGAAACTGAGTCATATCTTAAAGTGTTAAGATATGGCCAATTTGAATATGCTTTGTGTCTGGAGAAGTGGAAGAGGTTGGGAGTCTCATTCCAGCATTCTTCACATCCTGCCAGTGTCCTCTGATTAGGTCCATTGACTCCATCAACTCTGAACTCACCTTCCAGCTTCTATAGCAGAGACCTTTTGCTGCCCTAGCCTTTGAGTATCTCCATGTTCTCAGCTTGGTGCGGGGCTTCTGGCTTACTTCAGAAGTCACAGTGCACACACAAAGGCACTGAAGTCAGACACTAAAGAAAAGTTAGGGTTCTCTTCTGCTTGGCCCACTGTCACTTTTGTTCCTAAGAAAGTCAGCAGATGGATGATGCAACTCATGGTGCTGCTTCCTTTGCTGACTTGGCATCAGGGTTGACTTGCCAGGTCACTCACAGGAATGTGAGACTGGTGCTAGCCAATAGGATGCAGGAGAGGTAGCACAAGAACCTCTGGTGTAAGGTGCTTCAGAGATTGTATGAATTTTCTCTGTTCTTTCATTCTCCCTGCTGGCATAACCTAGTTGGCCATACTTTGAAACACAGCCAGGATCCTTGAGTAGCCACAGGGAAAGATAACCTGGATTTCTTTTATGCTGTATAATTGTTACCAATTCAGAGTCAGGCCTACTAACTAATTTAAAATCCATTCAGAAATGTTTTTCCCAAGTGGTATGTCCCATAAATCATACTCTGTTTCTCTGGGGATACAGTTTGTAAAGCTGAAATGCATTTTATAGTAACATACTACTGAAAGTTGCTAGGAAGTCATTTGAGAAATGGGAGACAATCCAGAAATAGAGTTGCTTATAGACTAAAACATTAAATAGACTTGGAAAAATAGGAAAGGATTAACCAGAAGTTCCACTAAAATATTCCTGTATGAGGAAAGGAAAAGAATTCCAAACTTAGAGTCACAGATAGTAACTTATTTGAGAAGAGGAGGATGAATTGATCAACACAGGTTTATGAGTGCAGGGTTTATATATGGAGGGAAGGAAAGAGGATGAAAAAGGCAAAAGCAAAAATCCACAGCATATTCTTAAATGTACAGATGGGTCTATTTATTAGGGGATGTGGAGAATGTTATAAGTCTTTGTTTCTCCTTGGATTCTCTTTAGATGCTCAGGGAACAGAATTAAGAAAGAGAGAGAAAGAGAGGGAGTTTCCAAAGATGGCGGAATGGTAGGTAGCAGGAGAGAGATCCTCTCTGAGAGAGACAGCTTAAATGCCAGAGTTTAACACCCTGGAGAGATCCAAACAGAGAGATATGGACTCTCTCAACCCAGGAAGAAACTAAAGTTAAAAAAACCACCCAAATATGAGGTACCGGGGCTACCATAAGTGAAGCTAAGATCAGCAAGCACAGCGCCCTCCTCAAGCTGCCTGAATTCCTGCCCAAGAGCGACCTGACCAACCAAACTGTGCCGATGTGACTGGCTTGAGTGGCCAGAGCATGGAGCTGAACATCCCTGCATGTGGCTCACCCAGACCTGGCCCTGCACACTACCCACCCAGAGGCACCATGAATTTGTGCTGCAGCCCTGCTGAAGTCAGAGGCCTGGGAGCCCAGCAGTTCTTAGGGACTGGCATCAATATGCAGTGAGTGATGGGAATAAGACCCTCCCACAGGAAAGGGGAAACTGATTGGAAGACATATTGAATTTGGGCAGGACAGCCTTAACTCCATAAGGAAGTGGCTTCAGTTAGTTGCTCCCCTCGCTGAGCGGATTGGTGGAATCTGCTTGGATTGGGTCATGCCCCTGGCCGGGACCCAGTGGGTTGCTACAAACTAATTCCCTGAGCACAGCTGCACACTGATGCAGTGAAGGCCTGCAAAGGTTGAGTGGCCCAGAGGAGAGGAGCCAGCACTTGCTTGAACTTCACTCTCTGATAGTGGCCGGCAGAGGGCAGAAATCCCTAGCCTGTGTGCTCCAGAGGAGCCTTAACCAACAAGCAAAGGGGCTGGGAATTACACTGTACACTTGTATGGAAGGAACCAAAAACATGACGAGAGGGAGAAATAAGAAAAAAACCCAGCCCCCAACCCTGAGAACATTGATTCAGGAGAGGTAAATACAAAAGAGATTTAGGGAAGAAAACATGCAACATCAAACACAGCGGTAGCAGACATAAAGAGATGTCTTCAGGACCTCGTAAGTGGGATCAAAACTGAAATATTAATTCAAATTAAACAAGAGATAAGTAGATTAATAAAAGAAAGGCTGGGCACCTCTCAGGAAGACACAGACAGAAGAATGGAGGAACACAAAAGGAGAGAAATGTTTAATGAAGAAAACAAGAAAAACCTAGAATTCATGAAGCAAATTCAAAGAGATTATCAGGAAACTAAAGACTCCATAGAAAACTGGCAAAACTGCTCAAAAGAAACCAAAGATAGACTATCAAAAATTGAACACAGGCTTGCAATGTGTGATCATGAAAGGGAAGATCTCTTAAAAATAACAAGGGAGCAGGTAATAACAATTGGAAGGCTAGAGGACAACAAGAGGATCTATAACTTAAGAATAAAGCATGTGAATGAACAAGCAGGAGTCAAAACAGAAGAATTACAAAGGCTATTCACAGAAATCATTAAGGAAAATTTTCCCAGCATAGAAAAAGGAAATGATATTCAGATGTATGAAGCATACAGGACTCCAGCCACCTACAACCAAAACAGAGCTACACCCAGACACATAATAATCAAGATCCCAGAAATTCAATATCAGAACAGAATATTAAAAGCCATCAGAGAAAAGAAACAGATCACCTATAAAGGAAAACCCATCATAATCATGGCAGACTTCTTGACACAGACCATCAAATCAAGAAGAGCTTGGAGTGAAGTAATTCAAGCCCTGAAGGAGAACAACCTCCAGCCCAGGTTGATGTATCCTGCAAAACTCCCTCTAGAAATTAATGGAGAAGCAAGTTGCTTCCATGACAAAGAGGAACTAGGAGAATTTGTGACCACCAATCCAACCCTACAAAAAATACTGAAAGACATTTTAGAGAGAGAGAAAAAGAATATGAGCATTTCAGTAACAGTGGCAGAGAGGCCTCAGTGAATAGGGCAGACAGTGGAGTGGAACAGAAAAATAGACAACCAATGGCAGAAAAATAGAATAGCAGAAATGAGGCAGAGAAGATTGGCTGTAATCTCTAGTGTAGAGGACCTTGAAATACTAACAGAGAGAAACACAAGCAGAGTAGATCAGGAGATAGGGTCCATTGAGATTCTCTATAGAGGGAGGCAGTGGGACCCAAAACAAGCAGTGCACACCATGGAAGTGAAAGGGGAGGAATTGTCTAAAAAAGGAAGGCAGAGGATATTCTTAATTGAGTAATAAGATTTAAAATTTACATTATTCTCATCACTCTGCTTGGATGCATTATGTGCTGTTCCAGTTTGTCTACTTACACTAGACTCGAGGACATGGTCAGCTATCCCCAAAATAAGAGGATATATTATGGTAATCATCCCTAATTTCCTATCAACTTAATCTGAAGCCCTTTATAACTTATACTGTCTTATTATGACTGATATTATCAGGGTTGTTAGATTGCTACTTTATATTGACTCATTTTATTTAAATCTGTTATGATTGATAGCATCAAGTCTAAGAGTATAGGCAACTACACTGAGGATGACAAGATTCATTAAGATACCCACTCTGGTTTGATTATTACTTGCTTTTGAAGCCTTATAATGTCTCTAATGCTTTGTTTTTAGTAATGTTGTTATATACTGCTGAGACATCATGTTAACCATTGTAGATCACCTTGTATTGCAGTTATATATGACTTTTTTGCTTCATGCTTTTCTAGGACTTGTTTTGTTTTATCCTGCTTTGTTTTGTTTTTACCTCTAATACAGAAAGGATAGATATACATTTAGAGAGTCATGCATGTGTAGAGCTTATAAACAGTTTACAAGAACCAACTATATAACACAGGTTGAAATGAACAACTAGGCGACACTTTGGGACTGGTAAGCACGCCCTTCATTCGCAGGGAACTGCTTGGAGATCGGCATCTGGGCCAGGTCTGTTTGGGCCCATAGCCCCGCACTTCATGCCCAGGAAGTCTCCCAGAAAGCAGCATCTCAGGCTCTCTTTGGGACCCGAAACTCCCGGACCCGTAGAGAGGCCTGTGCTGTTTGGATCGAAAGTCTGCGCAGACGTGCATCTCAGCGGGACTCTTTGGGGCTGGTATGCCCGCCCTTCATCCGCAAGGAACTGCCTGGAGATCAGCATCTGGGCCAGGTCTGTTTGGGCCCATAGCCCCGCCCTTCACACCCAGGAAGTCTCCCAGAAAGCAGCATCTCAGGTTGTCCGTTTGGGACCCGAAAATCCCAGACCATAGAGTGGCCTGAGCTGTTTGGATCGAAAGTCTGCACAGACCTGCATCTCGGCGCGACTCTTTGGCACTGGTAAGCATGCCCTTCATCCGCAGGGAACTGCCTGGAGATCGGCATCTCGGCTGGGTCTGTTTGGGCCCGTAGCCCCACCCTTCACCCCCAGGAAGTCTCCCAGAAAG
>PVJX010025401.1:0-26969 GCA_004027295.1 Dolichotis patagonum | reverse complement strand
TGATGATCTTTGTGCGTGGCCCCCTTTGCAAACTGACATGTAGTATTTTCCACCAATGTGCATTTTTGTGAAGAGCCATGTGGTGAAGTTAGGTAGATATAATGGTTGTTACATTGTGTCAACTTGAGAAGTCTAGAAGCTTAATTAACTCAGCAGCTCTACATCCTGGGGTGTAGAAGACATGTTCTTACTGATCTAGAATGCTGTTCATTGTGTCAACTTGAGAAATTTAGAAATTTAACTAAGTGATTCAGCAGGGAACCAAGGTCCTTACTTTGTAAACACCCTCAGCCTGTGCAAGAGGGCACAGAGATGGTGTGGATGTAAAGACTCCTTCTCAGGGCAGGTATCCTGCATACATTAAAAGGAAAATAAGGAAGGACTGATTTCTGGTTCTTCAGAAAACTCCAGTCTTCACCTTTACCTTGAATGTCATCTTCTTGCTTGTAGGGCAGACTTTGGCTTCCATCTTGGACTGTTTGGCTTCCACCATGGACTCTTCTGTCTTCAGGTGTAGACTCTTTAGCCTTCCAGCATAGATTCCTCAGCATTTTGTCACAGACCCATTAGTCTCCTGATATGGACTTAACCAGAACCCTTCAGTGAGCTCCAGGGCTTGGGCAGGATCCTTCAGCCTCCAGCTTGCAGATACCCTCTGCATGCTTCCTCATCCAACTCTGTGGCTGATCATTGTAAAGCCAATCTTATAATGTCTTATACATTTGTATATCTTGTGTTATATTTGTTTCTCTGGTAAACCCTGATTGATACAGAGTTTGGTACCAGGAGTGGGGTCATTGCTGTGATTATACCTGACCATGTATTCAAGAGCTTTTGGGAATGGCTTGTAGGGAGAGTTTGGGAGGGTGTGGAGAAGTGTCCTGAGAGAGTAGTACTGGAACACTTTAGACTGCTCTGTATGGAAGATTCTGGTCAGAGCTCAGAAGACTAGAAGGCCAATTGGTTGTTGGATGATGTGTATACTGGCTTGGCAAAAAGTTTGTCTGTATTTTGCTCCTGGCCAGGGACTTTGCCTGAGACTGAGATTAAGGTCAACAGACTAATTAATCTGGCAGAAGAAATTTCAAAGCAGTTGAATGTTGAGGCTGTGGCATGGCTATTGTCAGCCAGATCTGTGTTGAGAATCAAGAGTAAAAAGCCCAGTAGAATGATTTTGAAATGTTATGAGTTTGGCCAAAAAAGAAGCTCCAGAAAAAACCATGGATTATAAAGATAGAGCTAAAGGGATGTGGATTTCTGAGAAGGAACAGGAGAATATAAAAGAGGGCCTGAGAGTATCACAAGAAGCAGCAAGTCTGCATCCTTTACAGCTCAGAACTGCCAAAAGTGAAAGACTTTGCTTTGAGGAGAAAGTTGCAGAGTCTCATATTGACGAACGGTGGCAGCTACACTATGTTCTAGAATGGTGATGGCATAGAAAATTTGTTCCTCAGAATTGGATTCAGAGTGTCCAGTGAGCTAGGCATTCAACCTTTACAGCCAAGAGAAAGGAAAGCCTGGCTACTGCTCCAGCTGGCATCAATCCTTGGCATCATACACATGGTGCTAGTTTTAGGTACAAGCAGAATGAAAGACTTAAAGGGTTAAGAAGGCTTCTACCTTGGTCTCACAAGGCCTGGAAGGCCAGGCAGTGTGCCCCTGAAATGGCAATGTGTAAAACTGTGAGTGTGAAGCCAAAGGTGCAGTGGAGAACCCAGAAGTTTGGAAAAGCCAGGAATGTGAATCATCTAAGGAAACATGCAAGGAAGGAGCAAAGTCAGCTCAAGCAAGAAGCTATGGGAGCTGCAACTACCAGAAGTGCTGTAGGGGTGGAACCACAAAAGCCAGGAGTCTACAAAATCTTTTTAGATTTATATAATTGATAAAGGGCAAATGAACAGATACCTCCTTCAACTCAGGGTAACAGGGAATCATGGCCCCTCAACTAGTTCCTGGATTTTAGCTAGTTTATAGACCCCGAACCCCTTGAACAAACAGGGGGCTAAGTCTTCATGGAAAAGGCTCTTGATATGCCAAAAATTTATACAGTCTTTCTCTCATCCTTCCCCAAAGAGGCCTGAGGCCTTTTGCTTAGGTAACTGTACACTGGGGAAAGGGCAATGTTCAGATATTTTGGGGACTGCTGGACACTGGTTCTGAGTGAACACTGATTCCAAAGAATCCCAAATATCATTGTGGCCTCCAGTAAGAGCAAGGACCTATGGAGGTCAGGTGATCAATGGAGTTTTAGCAAAGTTCTGACTCATAGTAGGTCCAATAGGTCTTTGAATCCATCCTGTACTCACTCCCCCTGTTCTGGAATGTATAATTGGGATTGAAGTACTGGTAGAATCCTCACATTGGTTCCCTAACCTGTAATGTGAGGGCTGTCATGGTTGAGAAGGCCAAATGGAAGCCACTAGAGTTAATTTTGCCTGGTAAAATAGTAAACCAGAAGCAATATCACATTCCAGGAGGGATCCCACAGACTACTGCCACCATCAAGGAAGTCTCTGAGTCATTTGTATTCTATGTTTCTCTAGTAAACCCTGACTGATATAGTAGGCGACAGGACTCCCAGAATGGACCAATAGAGACAAACAGAAGATACTATATGAGTTATTTATTAAGTGACTCCAGAAAATGTCACCCATGGATGAAAATGTTGGTTTTTCCAGGCAGAGTTTGTAATGATTTAAAAATACATTAGACTCAGATTATTGTAGACTCCTGGATCATAGAACAGAATGATCAGACCATGTCTGGTCACTTTTGCATTCACCTGTGCTGTTTCTTGAGTTATATCCAATGTGTATTGATTTTTCCTGCCTGTCTCATGGTCATTTTGAAACGGTGTAGACACTTGAAGAGAAGAAATAATGCAGGTATAGTGGGCTCACCAAGCAGCTTTGGCTGTCCTGCTGATGACTGATTGTTGTGGTACAATATGAGCAAGTCCTTGCCAAACATCAAGCAGTGTCTAGCAAGAGTTCTCTGGTCATGAGTACGAGGATACACAGGACTAGGCTTTGAATTATTCTGTTAGTTGAATTTCTGTAATGTTTTATTAATCTTATATATTTTCCCACTTCCTGGGAATAGTGAAAAATGTAATTGAGATAGTTAACTGATCATGGCAATTTGAGTAAGAAACATCCAAATAAATTGGATCAGCACAGTCCTGGGTGTGTGTAAGGAATTTTCCAAAGACAGAAGACCCGCCCTGGGTGTGAGTGACACCAATTAGTGGGCTTGTCACCACAATGGAATAAAAAGGAAGGAAGAAGGGAGCACACTTCTGTTCCTTCGCAGGAGTCCAGTCTTCACCTTCACCTTGGAGCTCATCTCCTGGCTTCCAGTGCAGACCTTCAGCCTCCAGCGTGGACCTTCGGCCTCCTGAGAGGACTCGCAGGCGAGTGCAGCGGGCTCCAGGCCCCTGGCTGGCTCCTTGGGTCTCCAGTGCGCACACAGCCCTCTGCTCTCCTCCTCACCCGATGCCGTGGGCAGCCACTGTCTGATAAACTCGTCGGTCCCCACAGATGTGTACCCCTTATATTAAATCTGTTTCTCTAGTGAGCACATATTTATTGAGTTTTATGTACAGTTTGACTCAAGAATTCCACGTTAGGTACTCTCTCTACAGAAATAGACACTTACTCATAAAAAATTGTGTTAAACTCAAACTCCTGGAACATTTCTGACAGTATCAACACATCATAAATATCTTGACAGCACATTCATTGAGCAGTATTTGAATAAAATTTGGTACACCATGCTATGGATCTATACATGAAAGATGAAATTATAAAAGGTGAGCACATACCACTATTTACTATTGTTTAGCACAGGTATTCATGAGAATGAGACCAGAGAGGAGGAAGTGAACACAGATTATTTTCCTCTTATACATCTCTTCATTTGAATTGTTAAAATGATCATGTGTCACTTTTGTTGCTAAAATGTCTGATAAAGAGAAACTTGTGATAGTGTCTCTTCAAAGAGGTCTGGCTTGACATTTGGAAACAGGAAAAGATGAAGTTGTTTGTAATCAACTGTAAATAAGATGACTCAAGATTATAAACCATTGAATGACAAATTGAAGACAGGACTACAAAGCACTGAGCCTGCTTTTAGTTTTTACACGGTCTAGGCTTTTAGCTATCGATGATAGCATCAGAAAAACCATATGGTTCCTGAATCGAAGAAGATGATGTTTAGGTTCATACGTTTCAGCGTTTAAGAATACAAACATCAGTTTCTACACTTTATTGACACATTTGCTATACATTTATATCCATGGGTGTGCATGAGGAGTGATCCTAGTTTATATGAATTAGGCACCAAAGAGAATAAATGTAAGTATAATGTATTCACCAATGCCCCCTGCCCCTGGAGGGCTAAACTCTTCTAAAGTAGAAATACTCTCTGCTAGTCTTTATTTTTTATGTTAATAACATTTTTAACTCTCATTGTTATTTATTACTCTGACTAAAGAGTCTTGTGACTCTTCATTATTCAGATGTCATTTGAAACATCATATTGACATACTTTCCCTTGTCACGCTGGCCTGGTGAGACAAGCATTTTAAGTGCTACAAGGAGGTGTTGTTACTATTACAAAGGTTATTACAGGAAGGATAAAAGGACTTGGTTGGGAACAGTAGCCCCATACATGAGGAAAAAATGTTACGCAGTTCTAGAAGCGCTGTAACAGGAGGGGAGGGGGAATAGATGAGGTTGGATCGCTAGATTAGTAGATTAGTGCAGGCGGCAGAAGGAACTGTGTGAGCCCGAGTCCCCGCTATGGATATAAACTGGGAAGCGCAGGAATCTGCAGCATGACACACAGGGAGCAGGACAGGGTGTGAACAGACCTTGTGACTGACTATCAGCAGAGCCCTGGGACCAGGTCCAGCTACTTTGATCCTCTAGAGAAGCTAGGCGGCATCGTCGTGTAAGGCTAATTTGGTAGAGTTCACGGGGAGTGCAGAGTCGGTCCCAACGTGGGCTGCCTGGGTGCCCTCACAGCAGGTCACAGGAGGCCTTGGATGCCTGTCATTCCCCTGCACAAAAACCCTTACACTGCTTTGAGGTTGTTTTTTTCTTCTTGAGATGCAATTTCGTATTCCCGGAACAACGTGGTAACAATATGAACCATTGTATCCTCTCCTGATCTCTGAGGGGTTTCACTGCTGTTTCTGACTTCAGCGACTAAACTAGAGCCCCCTCTTCAAACAGCGGTCCTGTGTCCCTCCTGGTAGATGATAGTATGTTTGGAAATCTCTACCAGCATTCCCGTGGAGCCACTGTGACTTGGACAGTCACACCAAAGCCCAGGAGCTATGGAACATACTACCTCGCCCCGAAGGCCCCTCCTAGTGCAGCTTCAGCTCTCCCAGAAATGCTGCTCATGCTGGGAGGCCCAGAGTGTGCCATACGCTGCGGTGAATTATGCCACAGACAGCCGTTATGACCTCAGCCAGGGCTGCGTGGAGCCAACAGCAGCCACACGTTAGTCGGTTAATTAGTGTTGGTGCTCATTAAAAGTGGGAGTGGGTGCCCGGAAACGATCCATTACTCGTTGTGAATGGAGTCACGGGGCAGCACGAGAGCCGTGTGAACGAAGGGCAGCAGCACAGAGCAGGAAGCGGGGTGGAGTCCCGCAAACTGGTACCTGGTCATAGCTTCTGCCTGTGGGTGCACACACACACACACACACACACTCATACACGGAATGCGCACTTGCAAGTTCACACACAGCTCACATGGATTAGCAGCCCTGGTTCATGCTATAGGTTCCACCACTGGCAAAGACATGTTGTTGCCATTTTAATCCCACGCAACACACCCGTGGATGTGAACTCCTGTGGAAGAGGGTCTCTGCAGATGCAAATTACATGAGCGCACCATCTCACTAGGATGGGGCCAAAGGCAACGTGATGGCTTCCTTTGAAACAGAGAAAGCATACACAGAGAAATGCCACGCAAAGACAGAGACATGCAGACACCGAGGGAGCTGGCGTTGTGATGTCACAGCAGAGGCTGCAGGGAGGCTGCCACAGGCCCCGCATCTGGGCTGGAAAAGCCCGGGAAGACCCTGGAGGACTGGAGGGCCATCGTTTGGCAACAGCTTGACTGCAGACTTCTAGTCTCCAGGACTGCGGCACAGTCCGCATCTGGCCGGTGGTATTTTACGTGGCAGCCCGAGGAGCTGCCGCAGCTCACTGCCGTAAACAGACGCGCTCAGGCGGAAGTGTGTGCGCCTGCTGTCAGGTCAGCTCCGGCTCACTTGCGTGTAAGAAGCGCAGGCACCACCACTGCAGTCCATCTGTGTCCTGCTCCCGGGTTTCAAGCAACACAGAACCCGAGTCAGAATCCGTGCAGGAAGCGCGTTCCTTTCTCCATGATGTTTCTTCAACGTGGAAAACAGCTGGGATAGAGCTATAACAAAGGGCTTTACTTAGAATACAGTTATCTTGGGGAAAGAGAATGTGGTACCAGCACACAAAAGGACGCTGGTCAGTACCAGAAAGAGCAAATGAGAGATCGTGTTAGGCGAAATGAATATAGAAGGACAAGCACCGCAGTGTCACACTCTGATCGTGTAGAAGTTGGGGGTAGAACAGCGCCTGCCAGAGGCTGAGGGAAGAGGGAGGACGAGGGGTGGGACAGATCTCCTAACCAAGACTGGGCCGTGGGTAGAAGGGAGAGAATGGCTCTGGTGTACCACGGCACAGTAAGAGGACCACAGAGGATGACAATGTACATTTTTTCAAAAGCTAGAAGAAAGGGCTTTGGATATTTTCACCATAGAGAAGTGATAATTAAGGAGCAGCAGATGTGTTTATTCAGATTTAGGCGTTATGTCATGTGCAGATGTATTGCAATATCACATGTCACCCTAGAGAGAAGTGGTAACTGTTATATATCAGTTAAAAATAAAAACAAATACACCACAATATAGATGTCTCACAACAACTTAGTTTTGGTGTTCTAATAAACTTGTCTATAAAAGAAAGTGGCTTTTGGCGAGTTTTTAATTTGCCAACTTCTCACCAATTTGAAATTTCAGCAGAAGAAAAGTTGAAGACATTCCTAGCAAAATTAAAATACAGAATTTGTCATGCACTGTTTTTTTTTTAAACAGACTACGTCACAAGTAGAAATAAATGAACATTTATTTGGCATTTTGGCCATAATCAGTACCATTTAAGCTCATTCATATTTACTATTTACAGTACCCATTGCTGTTTATGTTTGTGAGTTACACCTTCCCGCACGTGTGTGTAAGACAAGGTGGACTGGGAATGTGCAATGTCCAAGGCTGTAATCAGTGTCCCTGAGTTTATACCTCCTGCCCACCATAGTTTTTCTTTGAGTCCCAGCTAAGGAACCCAGCTGTCTACTTCCAAATCTTGAAGTAGGCATCTCAGACTGGCGTACAACACCCCCCAACTTTTCGATGTTTTCGTTATTCTAGTTCTTTCTCCACCCCAGTGTGTAGGCGAACAAACATCATGCGTCAGGCTTAACAACCCCCATCCCTAACATTCCCCTCCCCACCTTTATCTAATTAAACACCACTGTTTAGTTTATCCCCTAAAAGTCCTTAGAGTCTCTCAGTCTCTCCAGCTTCCCCACCACTAGTGTAGCCCAAGCAACCATGATCTTCCATCTAGAAGGTTCCAGCAGCCACGGGGTAGTTTTGCCATAGCCACATTCCCCTAGCCCTGCCTCTTCCTTACCCTGAGCCCAGAGGATCATTTTAGAAACCCTTGTTGCAGCCTTGTGAAAGGAGCCCCAAATACGCCTCTAAGTCTCGGGGTACACTGCCTTCATCCCCAGACTGCAGACAGGCGGCTTCCTATGACGGAACACAGGCACCTAGCTGCTTCTGACTCCAGTTTTGTGTTCCCACTGTTTTTCTGGCTAGAATGCTTTTGTCTCCTCTCCTCCTCTTGCCGAGTTCTTCCACTTCACTACCACTCATCTTTCAGGGTTTGACTCAGGCAGCACTTCAGGGCCAGAACAGATCAGGACACACAGTCATCTTTGTGTCCTCTGGTCCATGATTAGTAAGTGTCACTGCGTGCCAGGGGCTTCTCTCTGCTTTAGGCTGCATTGCTGGACCTGATGGGCTCTGCTCACTGGAGGGAGCGTAACGGACAAGAACCAGTGGGCAGTGAGAACCAAGAGGCCTTTTCTCTCAAACGCGGTGACATTGAAGCTTAGTCTGAGTCCCAAGCAGGAAGCAAGGATGTGGAATGCCACACAAGGACACACTGTGGGAGGTTCTAGGGAGCCAGGAAGCTCTAAAGAAGAGCAAGATGGTGAGAGCACAGGCTGCTGGGCTGGGGTAAAGGTCACTAGAGGCAGAGTTGCACAGGTCGAGACTTTCGAATCTGGTTCTGAACATGACCGATTCTGCAGTCACTAAAGGATTCTAGCGATGACATGATCTGCTCCCAGCTCAGAGCACACAGAAGAGGAAGGGGAAATAGGTAATGGGAAGTAGCAGTTGTTGAATGGGGAGGCAGAGCCAAGAAGGTTTCAGATGGGGAAGGAGAGCCCTTCTTTGAGCAGGTTACGTCTGAGAAGTAAATCAGGCACTCAGTCATTTCCAGCAGGCTGCGGATTGTAAGGGTCTGGAACTCGGGGGAAACCACGTTGAAACTACTGAAGGCCGATGTGGAGGGACCAGGCCTGAGCTACTGGGATAGGTCATCTGGAAATGCAGCAAAGGACAAGGACCGGCACAGCATGAAAGAGGAACAGCTCGGGAAAACGGCAACAGAGGGGTGTGGAGTGAAGCTCGCTGGGAAGGAAGGCGATGCTATTACTGCGTTTCTCTGCCTGGTCTCTATTATTGCTGCAGGTTCATCGGAGAGGTCTGAATAATCCCTTCTCATGTAGTTGACAAAATATGGATCCTGCCTCAACTATCAGAATAAAGTGTATCCCTCCCACCAGCAGAAGACAGCTACTCCCTTGGAGTCACAGGTCTCACCCTCATTGGCAGGTGGCCGGCTGAGGGCTCCCCGGCACCCAACCCAGTAGCCCCAGTCAGATATTTACCTCTTTTCTTTTTAGATTCTAAGTACTGAGCAAAGGACAAACATGATAACGTGTAAACCTAGCAGTCATGTCTGAGGTCGCAGGCAGACACACCAGCAACACACGGACACGCTGAATATGAAACACAGGAAGTAGGATCGCAGGACAGGCTGGGTGACTTCGCAGCTTGTCATGGATTGCGTGTGCATTTATATGTCATTTACAAAGAAGGGCACCTTAGACCAATGAATGAGGCAAGCAGGGCCCGGGGGACAGCTGAGAGATGAATGCAATCATTCACCTTATCAAGGCAGTTTCTGCCCTGGGGTGCGGGTGTCTGCGGGCTGAAGGGTCAGGACCCAGCATGTTTATTGGGGCGCGCGGGAGGCTGTATCAAAACATTCATCGGCATGCAGGCTGCATTCCACCTCCACAGGTGCAGTGCGGCATCCACGCACCTCCACGCCTCCACGCCTTCCCACGCTGCCTGCAAAGCCGGCAGGCTCTCAGCCTTCCTGGGGACCCTCACAAAGAGTTTCTGCAGGGAGCAGCACCTCAGCCAACGCCTGCTGGGCCTGCACCGTGGTACCATGCTCAAGGAGGGCTTCCGTTGTCAAAACAGTAATAGCTGTAATTTTCTCTCCCTCTATTTACAGGAAACAAACTCTTCCTTCCTGTGCTCTTGCCTTAGCAGAAAATAGACAAGCCAGGCAGATGTCTGGGGTTGGTGGAGGAGGACTGGGCTGCTGCTTCCTGGGAGAGGTCGGCTCGGAGAGCCTTGTGGGGTGAGACTGGAGGGACTGGGAGCAGCTGGCCGGGGCTGGGGCTACTCTCTCCTCCCCGTTCTTTCCTGGAACAGCCAGGCGAGAGAGCTCAACATGACTAGGGAACTCTCAAGCAGCCAGTTTGTTACTCTTGCGGCCTCCTGTGTGCAGACCCCTGTGTGTGAGGCAGGCAGCCAGAGCACAGGGAATCAGGACGCCCTGCGTGTCCTGGCCCTCGGGACCTGGAAGCTGCCGGTCCTGTGTGTGCTCCTCCCTCCAGGGGCTAAGGGAGCTCGCAGCCTGGCCTGGCTGGGGGTCACGGGGTGCAGGAGCACAGGAGAAGGAGCTCAGCACGTTGCGAGGCTGATCGCCCCACTTCCCCCCTTGCGGATTACCCTGTGCCAGTGGAGCTACTTTGTAAATACAGCAGACGCATCCACATGAATCCGTGCCGTGTCTGCCCGCAGCACCGGCTTTTCCGGCGACTGCTTCTCTTTCGGTTCCGCTGGCTGACGGCCTTCTCCGCTGAAATGACGTTTCTCAGTGTCCTGGAAGACAGAACATTTAGCTTATTTAAGGAATAAGATTTTTTTTCCACGCATTTTTTCCACAAGAGTGAAATTCCGTTTGAAGGTAGAATGAAGATAAGGAAACGACTCCTGCCTCACCAGTAGGAAAAATTTCCTTTTAGGCGATGGGAAACGCAGCCGCAGCTGTGGCTGCGTCTGTTTGTAGGAGAGGAAATGTGGTCGGCCCTGCAGGTCGTGCATCGTGTGACTCGATGTCACCAGGCACCCTGGGGACCTCATTCAGGAGGATGACTTCTGGCGCTGTCAGCGCAGTGTGTTGGGGCAGCAGCGCCTTTGCCTAACTTTGCAGAGGGCTGGGCCGGCCGGGCTGCAGTAATGGCTCTTTGAGGATAAGCAGTGAGTCGCACTTTCTCCCACTGCATTATGTGCCCCTTAGAGTCACTGCTCTGCACAGACGCTAACTTTATCCCCGACACTGGTAGGGGCACTGCTGTCCTGACAATGCGCCTCAAAAAAAACCCGAGTTGGAGTGTTTCCCAGTTTCCACGACTGCCGTGTTGTTAGAGCCTCCACCGCAGCCAAGTTCAAGCCCCCAGAGTTCTCGAAAGTGTTGAACCTGGGAGGTCCCACTGAGTTTCTTGAACCAGGGCTGGAGCAGGGAAGACACTTAACTGACTGTGACTGGTGACCTTGTAAGAAGAGGGAAACCGTGGGTCAGCGCACAGGGGAAGGATGTTAGGAGAATGAAGGGGAGGTCGGAGGGAGGCGGGCAGAGGCAAGGAGCTTCCTTCCCTCCAAGCTTTGGGAGGTTGGGCCCTGCAACCCTTGGATCTTAATCTTTTAGCCCCGGGAACTATGAGATATTACACATTTGTTGTCTTAAACTATCTTGTTTGTGATACCTTGTTACAGCCCCATGAGACTGATACTATAGGGATCTTTAAAAACAATTAAGTGATGATACATTTAAATAATGCCTGCTTCACCAAAATCTAAAACATCATTTCTATTTAAACAAACAAATAACCCTGTAATCCCAGCATTCTGAGAGGCTGAGGCAGGAAAACGGCAAGTTCAAGGAAATTAGCAAGACCTTGTCTCAAAAATATAAAGAAAATATAATAAAGAGAAAGGGTCTTCCATGCGAAGGCCCTGGGTTCAGTTTTCAATACTGCAAAAAATCAACATGCTTCCAGTCGTCCCCCCGGCCTTCTCTGCAGCTGCATCTCCACGGACCTGCTCTAAGGCTGCTTCTGTAAAGCAGTCTGCAGAGCTTTTAAACGGTGCTGGAATTTACACATTTTCCTCATCAAAACAATCACTTGAGGGAATAATTCACCACCAGTGGAGCCCAACCAAAAGCACCTTCAGTGCAGTGAAGTTAATAGTTACGAAAGCACGCGCAAGGACACACTCACCTGTTCACTTTAGTCAGCAGTTCACCCTTTACACTTCTATTACAGTTAATAGTGCTTTGTAAGGCTAACGATGACGATTCGGGGTACTAGTCACACATCAATGTCAGGAGTGATGGGAAACTAAAATGGATTAAATTTTGCTCAAAGCTAGAAACATCTTTTAAGGTAAAGCTTTAAAGGCCAACATTTTACTGAAGAGTACATCTTGGCATAGTTTTTTTAGTTTGTCACTTTTTAATCACGTCTGTAATGTCTTTGTAGCAGGTCAAATAAATTATCAGACTATTTGGCAAGACATAGCTAAAGACACTTAACCTACTTGGTTCTGTGTGCTTGTGCAAGATTGAATTAGACTAGCTCCAGAGCTTCAAGGTTCATTCACGGGGTCACACTGCAGAATTTCCTCCATGAATACAGCAGGTGACTTTCCAGTCTGCCTGTGTGTTTTCTGCTATATATAATCACACTCGCCGAGTGCTTACCATCTATCAGTGGGTGTTATTATTTCCATCTCTATTTATTGCAAGTGAGGAAACCATGGCAGCAAGGTACAGTCCTATTCCTTAATGGGAGAAATACCATCCCAAGAAGCTTATCTAAGACTTGGTTTTAGGCAGTCTGACTACAGACCTTGTGCCTTTTACTCTGTTGATCTACAGATTACAGATAATACAGTTATCACATTCAACAACATTTACCACACTTAATGTGTTCATTTAAAAAAATGTTCTGGCTTTAGGGTTAAATTAAAGATGGCTGTGCAGTATAATGATTGATGGTCCAAGTACAAAGTGAAAAAACACAAAACATTTTACTCTGGATAATCTAGTACAAAGGCTGTAATGAAAAACTTTCATTAGAACTAAAAGCCTCACACACTCCTCAATGTCCCAGCTTAGCTGAGCACCTACTATGTGCAGTCTCCAAGTACAGCACCATGTTGGATCAAAGCCAAGAGCACTGATAAGCTCCTGGAGGGAGACTTTGTAGGTCCCAGAGCAGCTCTGGTCTGCATGTGTGATGACCCAGGTCCCCCTTTTCCCACTAAGACCCCTTTGGACTCATGACTCCATCACTGTCTGGCAGGAAGTTAAGTCTGAGGACTCCTGAAAAAACCTGCTACTTGCTGAGTTGAGATACACTGAGGCCCGGGGGAGAGTCTCATAATCTTTTTATGTGGTTTCTTTGATTCAGGAGACCAAGTGATCAGACTCTGTATTTCAGAAAAGAGGGACAAAAGAAAAACCACCGCAAGCCGTTTCCATGGACATTGTTAGGACATGAGACATTCCTCTGACTTTCTCTATGTTGGATTTCTTACTATCTTACACGCCAGTCCAGGGATGATACAAGGAACTCTTGGACATACTTCAAATTAAATTATCTCCATCCCTTTTTATTTGAGAGCACCATGAGAAAGCCGAGCTCTGGCGTGCTCCTCCTGGGTACCCTTGACAAAGAGCATTCTTGTTCCCCGCAGCCAAGAGGACTGTGAGAAAGGGCACGGAGCCTGCTCTATTTTCAGGACGAGCACTCCGCAGCGAGTGGGTTTTCTCATGTCTGTCAGTTTACAAGGGAATTCCTCGGGTCAGGGCTGGGCTTAAATCAATGGCATGCCTATATGGGAACAACTTGGGCTTATCACGCTCCGCACTGTAAATACATGAGTCTGGACTGTCTCACATACATTCAGGTATTCAAATTATTTCAAAACATTGTTCAAGATTAAGGCCGCAACACGGTCTGAGGGCCGCTAAGGAGAAGCCAGGGCAGGCTCTTCCAGAGAGTGGAACACTTGCTTATCGGGCTGTGCACAGCCCTGCCTGCCGTGCTCCTCCCCTCGTAGGCCGGTGGTGTGTGCTCCATGCAGCACTTGTGGCTCCTAGAGTCAAAGGGACACGCTCCTTAGCCTGGGGGACAAGACAAGCCCCCGAGGCAGGGAGCGGGGGCTTCAAATGTCCTGTGTTGTGACTGAACTTCATTTGTAATTAGCAACTTGCACAAAATCCAATTTTAGATTTATTTAAGGGAAAACAGCAGTGGTGGACTGAATGACCTGACCTACTTAACCCAGTCCCTTGGGGTCATCTAGTGCGGATTCAATCATGTGACTTTCCACTCTGGTCCTGGACACAGCCACATGGCTCTGACTTCGGCAGTGACCCCTCTTTCACCACAAAAGCCGGCGTCTCTGGACAAACCCATTACACATTGTCTCCCCTCTGGGTTGTGACCCCAGGACCCTGCTGTCCCTCGTTTTCTGTGTGCAGTAAGTGGATTTGAGAACCACAGGCCCCCCTCCCGCACTTGGGTTTGCTAACCTAATTTAAAAGCCTTTATTTAGGATGCATGTAAGTTAAGGTGAGCTAGAAACAGAGCAGCCCCAGAAGGTGGCAGACAGGATACGAGCTCTCTGTCTCCTTGCCTTTCACCAGCCCAGGGAGACCTTTTACCCAGTCTCTGCCTGTCCTGTGCTGCTGTAATAAAACACCGCTGCCTGTGGGAGTTCTAAGGAGCAGAAACTCACTGTCTCACCTTTTCGGGGACAGATGGCCCGAGACTGAGGTGCTGGCACCCAGTGGGCTTCCTCTTGCCCTATCGACCCCAGGCAGGATGGAAAAGACAGGGCGAAAGACAGCATGAATGAGGGTCGGAAATTTATCAGGAGCCCTTTCCTACGTAGGCGCTCACTCCCTGCATAACAGCTTCAGCCCACTGGCGAGGCCGGCTCTTTGTGTTTCGTGGTATTATCCTCTCAAAGGTCGCATCTCTTAACTTGGCTCCAGGGTAATTAAATTTCAACAAGAACTTGGGAGGGGACAGACAGCCATGCTGTAGTGCCCTATAAAGATAAGAGGAACCCAGACCCTTTCTGGCTTGCTGTCCTGTCACCTGTTCTCATGGGCGTGAGAGGGCTGGTGCAGCTGCAGCCACTCACGTTAACTGAGGAAATGGCAGGAGGGAAGGGCGCCCCTCCTTCCCAGAGCCATCATGTCCACGGGTGGCTGCCCAGTAGAGGCACCCCTGGGTGTCTATGACAAAAACTCACTTGGGGAAGGTGAGAGGAAGGAGAGCCTTTGGGAAGCCACGGAACAAAACTATGGGGAAGGAGGCTTCATTCTCAGGACGTCCGGCAGGGGCCAAATAGGATAAGGGTGCAGTAGTGTTCTTCACGGGGACACGGGGGGGGGGGACCAAGCCCAGTGAGTTGGGGTGTTATTGATAGGTGGGACGACAGTTAATGATGAGAAAGAAAATAGGGGGCCCTCTAAGAAGCAGGTATAAAGAGGGGAAAGACAGGAAAAGACAGCCAAAAAGGTCGTGGACAGGGAGAAGTTTCAAGCATAGGAAGAATATGAGGCATTTCAGTACTGCCAAGAAAGCACAGAGAGAGAGGGAGACAGAGAGAGACAGAGTGAGACAGAAAGAGACAGAGAGACAGAGCAAGACAGAGAGACACACACACAGAGACACAGAGAGAGACAGAGACACAGAGAGATATAGAGAGACACGGAGAGACAGAGAGAGACACACACAGAGACACAGAGAGAGACAGAGACACAGAGAGACAGAGAGAGACACACACAGAGACACAGAGAGACACAGAGACACAGAGAGATATAGAGAGACACGGAGAGACAGAGAGACACACACACAGAGACACAGAGAGAGACAGAGACACAGAGAGACAGAGAGAGACACAGCGACAGAGAGAGCGAGACAGAGCAAGACAGAGTGACACACACAGAGAGACACAGAGAGAGACAGAGAGAGAGACACAGAGAGATATAGAGAGACACAGAGAGACAGAGACACAGAGAGACAGAGAGAGAGACACAGAGAGATATGGAGAGACACAGAGAGACAGGTAGAGAGACACAGAGACAGAGAGAGACAGAGCAAGACAGAGAGACAGAGCAAGACAGAGAGATACAGAGAGAGACAGAGAAAGAGACAGAGCGAGACAGAGAGACACAGAGAGAGACAGAGAGAGAGAGAGAAAGAGAGAGAGAGAGACAGAGGGTAGAAAAGGGAAGGGTAGAAAAGAAAGTAAAATTGAATGCCAAATCAGCTGATAGGGAAATTGCCCTAAAACTGATAAATGTGTCTTGAGATGATCTCTATCTTTTCTGTGAGGCAGAACTCAGTTTTGAGTCCAGGATAGGGTCACAGGGAGCAGTGGCACCCTATTATATGGATTATTAGTAAGGAGAAAGACAGAGATAGAGGGGAGAGAGAGGCAGCAGGCACTGGCGCATGTGAAGTCTTTTCTCCCACCCCGTCCCTGCCATATAGCTCCTCATCGCGAAAGCTATTATTGCCACTGATTTCTTGTGTATTTTCCAAGAGCTGTTGCACACCAATCCAACCCAGTACCTCTGTTTCTCATAGTGCCCCCTTTTACACAATGGTACCTACCATATACAACGTTCCCTTGCTTTGGAAAACTGAATTACACACTGGTAAACTACTGTCGCCCAAATGGCTGCGGTACCATCAACAAGTCCTCCTTGTTGACCTAGAAACGAGGCAGCATCATTTTGGAGATTTCAATGGCCTGCTCGGGATCCACTGCTAAGTTTCTAATAGTGCATCTGGTATTAAATTTATAACTGTTCTCCTAACTGGAAATTAAATACAAGAGAAAAGTATGTAATCCAAGAGAAAATTGAACATCACAACGGGTGACTTGAATTTCCCAGCTGTGGCTCACACAACTCGTGCTGTGCCCTATTCCTATTTTGGAATTGTAGCAGAGGCCGGCTGAGGGTACGGTCAGAAGGTGCTCACTGCATCAGCAGTGCAGAGCCGCTTGGCTTGAGGAAGACCACGGTGTTGAGCGTCTTTCGGATTTTCTCCGTCCAGTTTGGGGTGAGACATAACGGCCCTGCGTGCTCATTTTAGATCGCTCTCGCCCTCCGATACACAGGTAAACCTTCTTGCACACCTGCCTGCACTGGCTTGGCCCCCTTAACAGCTGTGAGCTCTGACTCCTGACTTTCTGCGCTCGCCCCTTTCACTTGGCGCTGCCCCAGCGCTATCTGACTTGGATAACGTCTCTATCTTTTCAAATTAGACTTTCATTCAACAAGTACAAGCTAAGTGCCTGTTACGAATGGGAAAGTGTCAGCCCAGCAGTCCTGATGGGACATGAGCCGGGAGAGGGCTCTGCCCTCAGGAATCTGTAGTCTGTGGAAAGAGGATAATAAATTAATAAACATATTAACTAGTGAGTGCTTTGGGTTCTATGAAATAAATACTCAAAGCTCTGGAATGATGTATTTGAATAAGACTGACCCATGTTAGACTGTTAGTGAGAGGATGGCATTGAACTTGAGGTCTCAAGGCGAAGACGCCCCAGCCCTGTGAGGTGTGGGGCCATTGTTCCAGACAGAGGAAAGCAAGTTCCATGGTCTTGAGGTAGGAAAGCGGCTTGGGTGTTGTGGGAGCCGGCAAAAGGTGTGTGGGGAGGGAGGGCACAAAGGAGGAGAGGATTGTGGACGAGGAGGATGGGGAGGGAAGGCAGGTCCAGGTTACGGCGGCCTGAGAGGTGAGGTCATTGAGTCCCACGGATGATGCGGAATGATTCAAAGACTTTAGGCAGGGCCGAGGGAGATGTTCAAAGCCACTGAACAGTGAATTTGGCTACTTTGCCAAAAAATGGGCCAGAGGGGAAAGTGGAAAGCGCAGTTGCATAAGGGTGTTCATGACAGTTGGCGTGGTGGCCATGGAGACAGGAGAGAATTGGTGTGGCTTGGCAGCGACGGCAGCAGGCGCCAGCGAAGACCCCAGGCTTCCACCCCCGGTAGCTAGGTGATGGTAGCACCATAGCTCACCCACGCAGATCCTGTTGAAGGTAAAAATGGCAACTTTCTGGGCAATTCCAATCCCTGGGCACTCAGCTTGTTGGGCAGGTGTCATTTTTGACAAAGGCAAATGTCCTTCATCTAGACAAATACAAGCAGCTCTACTCCAGGACATGCAGTGCACTGATGGACCCCTTCCTCCTGCAGGGGACCTTCTGCAGCTCCACCTGGTTGTCCTGGAGTCACGCTGCTGGGTCGGTTCCTGCACAGGAGGGGACAGGAGGTGCCCCAATCTTGCTGGTGTGGACAGGGTGGAGAAGAAGGATCAAAGGTTTGCTTTGGCTGCGTGAGTTTGACATGGGTGGTGTCAAACGGGAACCTGGGTACACCAAGTGACTTTAGGGATGGGCAGAGGACCACAGTGGATGAAGGCTCGCACTGGTACAATTCTGCTATGGAAGTCACAAGAATGGCGGGGTCAGTTAAAGAAGGAAATAAAAACCTCAGGGTAGAGACCCAAAGAATTCTTAAACAGGAATTTCATGTGGAAGAGGAACATCAAATAAAGGATAAACTTGAAACTCTTTAGGTAAATGGGAGCACCTTAAGAACATAATGTCACGTGAAATGATCAGACACACATTGGAATATCACATGTGTGAAAAACTCAAAGGGTAAATAAGGAGCAAAGTGGAGGCTAGACACGGGGGAGTAGGAGGAACCTGCTCAGATGGGAAGGGGGGCAGGGCTGGCGGAAGGGAGGGCAGGATGGGGAGGAATGGCAGGAGAGCACTAGAGTCCGAGTTTGTAAAGGGAGAGGGGAAGGACTGAAGGAAAGAGAGGGGAAGGGGAAAGGAAGAACTGAAGTATGTATAGGTACAGATTTTCTATGACGGGTGCAATCATTACGCATGTCAGATGTACCAATAAAATTAATTTTAAAAAACCACAAACTGACAAGGAAGATGCAATGAGATAGAAGGAAAAAAGCAGAACAGACAAATTTTAGGCAGAAGGAAGGGTTCCAAGAAGACAGTCATGGTCAACTACGTTAAACTCTGTAGAGAAGTTGAGTTAGATGAGGCCAAAACAGCATCCACTGGGTCGGACCCCAAAGATGCCAGTGGTGAGTTTTGCCAGAGGAGATTCATTCAATGCCAGGACCATGGCAGACGGAAGTGAAAGGCGGGAGGAAAAGAGCCGCTCCGGGTAGAAACTGAGCCCAGGGGAACGGGTGCCACTGCTGGAAAGTGAGTAAGAGGGGAGTGTGCCTCCTCTACGGGCTGCAGTGGGCGGCCCACCCCACGTGCCCGGCTGGGCCGCCCTCCCTCCCCCCACAGGCCTGCCGGGGTCTTCCTGCATCTGCAGGGGGCGCTTCCCTGTGCGGCCCCGGGGACTCAGGCGCATGTCCCTCTTAGACGCCTCAGTGCCCATGACCGTTTTGAAGGTGCCACTGTTCTTAGGAACACTCTGTTCTCCTCTTCTGGGGACAGGTGATGGCTGGTTTCCTTCCCAACACTGAGCTCTCACACACTCATGGGGCTTCCACTACCCCATCCCAGAGACATCTCTACATGGTGGCAATTTATCTATAGTAAACTTCTTTCCCTTTGCTCCAACATTCTCTCTCTCTGTCTCTATGCCTGTCTCTGTCTCTGTCTGTCTGTCTCAGTCTCTCTCTCTCTCTCTCTCTCATTCTAATATGTTACTTTCTGGTTAAAAAAAATTCCCTTGGAAATTGTCCTTCCCAATAGAGAGCACTGCAGTGACTTACAGTGACAGGGTCATCACAGGCCCGCTGTGTGGCATCGTCCTGGAGATTTTCAGAATGTGCTTAAAGCAGTGAGTCTGTCCCTGGACAGACCTGGAAGAGTGCAGTGTGTGCACACACGTGTGTGTGTGCGTGTGTGTGCACGTGTGACTCCCAGGGCACCGGGGCTGCCCAGGATCCCTTCCTGACAGGTCTTGGCTGCTCCTGGGCATAGTGCACTCCAGAGGGCCACGTCTAGGCAGAGCTCCGGGAACTTTGCCCTGCCAGGAAGTGCAGCACCCAGCGGGCCTTGGTCCCTTCCTGGGACAGCCTGTAGTGAGGGTGTGGGATGAGCCTGGCCTCCTCCCAGCTGTGTCCACTCAGAGTCAGCATCCATGGCTGGCCTGTGAGTGACTCAGAGGGAGGCCTGCCCGTCAGCCCGAGGAAATGGCACTGGACAAACAAACCGCGTGGACTCCCTGCCCAACGGCCACCTCCTCTGCCTCCTCCAGCCAGTGACCGGTGGGTGAGAGCAGTGCCTGGCACAGGTGGCAGAAGGGCTGAGGGGGCAGGCGCTGCCGGGACAGTTAAGCGCTCCAAGGACCTCGCCAGCCTCGAGGCTCAAGTTAAATGACTTCCTTCTCTGGGGCCAACTCCGGGTCAGGAGGGATAAAATTATCAATCCAGGAAAGAGAAGATGTTTATAGCTGCTGCTACTTTCACAAAAATAGATGAAAGGAAAGCTTGTTTTTTCCACCCTTTGCAGCCTGTGAACTTCCTCAGCGCTGAGCATAACTGGCTCATTTTTCTAGAAATAGGAAATTCTGCAGTGCGTTTGTGCTGTGTGGGGAGTGTTCTACCCAGCGCGCTCCACGGCTGGGCCATCAGCTCGGAGAGCTGCTCTGGGCCGGTGGCTTCTTCTCTCCCTCTGTCTGGTCCACCCTTCCTTCTAGCTCCCCAGGCTGGAGTTTTCATGACAGAAATTAACTCGTCTTATACACACAGTCCAAGAATCCCAGTAAATTCAGAGTTGTGCAGTGATCTGCAAATCCTAGTTTTAGAACATTTTTTAAAACCAAAACCAAAGCAGTCCTTGTGTCTGGAACAGCTGAGAATCCTAATTTATGGACACGCTCTCCCACGCATGCGGGAGCCAGGTTTATGGATTATGACCATCCCCGTGGGTATGAAGCGAACCGAGGCTTTTCTTTCAGAAGTGGCATTAAAGGAACTGAGTTCTGATTGTCAAGCTATTATCTAGAGCTGTTCCTTGACAAAGGGACATCCTGAGATAACAAGACCAATGAAACAGGAAAAAGGATGCTGGTTATAGTTTGGAAGGCAAGTGGTGTAAAATAACTTCACTTTAAGGATCGATGGTAATGCATAATTCATTACATACTCATTTTCTAAACAAGAAAGAGGAGGATCCGTGTGTCATGTCCACCTCCTTGCTGCTGTTCCAGCAGGCCGTCCCACCGTGTGTCACTCAGCTCATTGGAAACCGGGCCTGTGTGACAGGCCCTGCCGCCCTCTGTGTGCTGCTCTTGGACTTCAGTAAGTGGACGCGTGTCAGGTCAGCACACTGGTGATCATGCCAGTCAGGACACAGCTCAGGAGACCAAGAAAGTGGAGGCCTCCAACTTGGATGGAAAGCAAACTGGCTATGAAAATAGGATAAATGATGAGCTGGTCAAACCAAGTCATTCTAGCTGCTATTTCCCTGCCCTGTTAAAATGTGCAGCAATAAATACTGTATTGATTACCTTTGGTAGTTAATACAAATTCTAGGCTGTTCCGGTGATTTTTGTGACTCCTGTTGTGGCTGAATCTTGCAAGTTCTTTTTAGAAGTTTTGAGGGAGTGAATCACACCGGTGTTTCAGCTAGCTGCCTCGGCTTGGCTTACGTGCCCAGCTTACACAAAACTCTTTAAAATTTTGTCTGTGGCTCTAAGTAAATTGTTCGGAAACTCACTGACTAAAAGTGAACATTTCTCACTGAACCTTCACACATGTTTGATGTCTGTGTGCCCCAGAGTGGTCTCACCACTTTTAATCCAACTTTAAAAAGTTAATTAGTGGGCCGGGGACTTGGCTCAGTGGTATGGTGGCTGCCTGTCAAGCGTGAGGTCTTGAGTTCGATTTCTGACATCCACAGGGAAAAAAGTTAATTAGCTGTAACTATGGCTGCTGATATTCATTTTCCCTGTTTAGCAATACTCTAAGCCATCTTTCATATCTATGTATTTGTAATTTTTTATCTTTCATTCATAAGAGGAAACACATAAAACCTTTAAGAGGGATACAGCCTGGCTCCTATTACAGTCTTCTTAGATATGACTGAGAAGTGCATTCAAATTATAATTGTTTTTTCAATGTTGGAAAGCAAAATTCAGAAGAATATTACTTTACTGTGCATTAAATGAATTATTATATGTTCATTCAGTAGAATTTCATCCCATCACTTTATTTTTTTTTATTTTTTTTATTTTTTGGTACCGGGGATCGAACTCACGACCTCACGCTTGCCAGGCAGGCGCTTAAGCCACTGAGCTAAATTCCCAGCCCCATCCCATCACTTTCAAAAAACCATAGAAGCACATAAAGTTGTCCTCCATATATATACTGGTCCTTTTGAGCTACGGTCTTGCTATGCGGTTCAGGTTGGCCTTGAACTCATTTTGCAGCCCAAACTGGTCTTGAACATACAATGATCCTCTTGTCTCAGCCTCCCAGGTGCTGGGGTTGCAGGCCTGTGCCACCACGCCCCACTTGTCCTCCGTATTTTAAAAGTCCAAAAGCAACTTACAATGAAGTATGTGTGGTATGCAAATAGTTCTACATGTTAATACACATACATATTTTTGCTTATATGAAGATTTGTTTGCAGTATGCCTATTTGATAAAAAGCAGCTATCCCGGGACATAAAATGCAATATTTCATTTAATATTCTGCTGGTTGATTTTATGAGATGGAATTTTTCAGTAATCTAAGTTTCAAAGAAAACCTCAAGTTTCAAAACAGTAGGAGTATGTGTCCATTGGGAATATCTACGCAAACCACCCATCTCTTCGTGCACTTTTGTTAATCACTATGGATATAAGCGCCTCTGCTGTGGTTGAATGTCACTGCAGCTTTCTCAGGAGGCTTTATTGTTTCTTATTGCTCCAGTGAAATTAACAGGAAGCATCCATTCTAGTGCTTTCCTTTGCTTCACTCTTCATAAACTCTCTTACCTTTATCCATACCCACAGCCGTGTTCTCCTCTCTCACTAACAAACTCAGCTGCTCATTATGCAGATTTCTGTCTTTCTTTTGGTGAGATCTACTCTGCTGTCTTCTTCTTGAGGGCTCACAGTGCCCCTTGCCAGGGACCATTCACAAACACTTGGCTCTGAGACCATATTCACCACTGTGACCTGCCTGGAAGCTTGGTTTTTTCTCTCTTTCCTGTCACTCACCTCTGGTTTTGTAGCTCATGTGGCCCAAAGGAACAAAGACAACCCAAACTCACAATGAGTACTATGGAGGAACCTTATGGTAACAATTCCTACTGGAGAAAATCTGTCAGATTTTATTGCATCTCACACTTCCCAGCAAGTAAATTAAGCCAGAAAGAGCATTTCTAGGAGAACTTCACACCTTGGAAATGTTGAGTACAGCACCCATTAGGGGAAGTTTCCAGGGAACCAGCGCAGGTCTAGGAGGCAGCAGCCAGCCCTGCCCCTTGCACAATCCAGCAGCAATGGGGGGACACTTCCCACCCCAAGTAGCCAGCATGGGCTGGGAAAAACAGCAGCTGCACAAGCATAACCAGTGGCCACCATTGGAAACCCATAACCCGCACTGGCCAGGAGAAACTGTAGCCAATGCAAGAGGTGCCTGGGACCCCACTACCCACTTGTTTGGAAGAACACAGGAAAATGTCAAGTCAAAGAAGCAAAAGGCAGACTCTGACCTCCAACCCAAGCAGAGCTGGTCCAGCAGAGGCAAACATGGAAGAGATCGGGAGTTGCACACCTGAAGTTTCTGAAGTGATGGCAACTGAAGTAAAGAAACAACTTCATGAGGCTATAAAAAAAATTAGAACAGAAATAATATCTCAGGTAAAAGAAGAAGTGAAAAACATAATAAAAGAATTGCTAAGCATCTCTAAAAAAGACATAGTTAAAAATATAGAGCAGCATAGGAAAATGAGGGAAATCGTGAGTGAACAATATAAGAGAGATTTAGAATGCATGAAACAAATTCAAAGAGATATTCAGGAAGTTGAAAACTTCATTGAAAACTAGAAAAACTGAAAGAAACTGAAGACAGATTTTCAGACCTTGAAGACAGGTATGCAGCTTGTGATCATCAAAGGAAAGATCTCTTACAAATAAGGAATCAGGAAATAACAATTCAACAGCTGTAAGACAACACAGAGAAAAATAATTTAAGAATAATAGATGTTAGCAAAAAAGCAGGAGTCAACACAAATGACATTAAAAATCTATTTACAGCAAAAAACTTCCAAAGCATGAGTAAAGACATGACATACAGATAAGCGAGACATACAGAACTCAGCCTACCAACAACCCAAATAAATCTACACCTAGACATATAATGAACAAGACCCCAGAAATTCAGCACAAAAACAGAATATTAAAAGCTTTCAGGGAAAAGAAACAAATCATCTATAATGGCAAACCCATCAGAATCACAATGGACTTCTCAACACAAATCATCAAGTCAAGGAGAGGTTGAAGTATTTCAAGTCCTGAAAGAAAATAACTTCCAAGTCAGACTGATGTACCCTGAAAAACTATCTTTCAAAATTAATGGAGAAACAAGATACTTCCATGACAACTGAAGAAATTCATGACCAACTAACCAACTCTACAAAGAATGCTAAAGGACGTTCCAGACATAAAAAAGACTACAGTTCCAGAAACAGGGGCAGAGGGAGATCACTGAGTGGGACAGACAACTGAATGGAGGAGAAAAGTAGGCAGCCAATGACAGGAAAGTAGCATGACACAGAGGAGCCAGTGAATATTGGCCATAACCATTAATGTAGATGGCCTCAATTTACCAATAAAAAGAAATGCAGGAGAGTGGATCAGGAGACAGGATCCATCAATATGCTTTATTTAAGAAATACATTTAATTCAAAAGGGAATTGATAGACTAAAAGTTAAAGGACAGAAAACAATGCTTTATGTGACAGGGAACCAGGAAGGAAGTAGGAGTAGCTTGCCCATCAACTTCAGAATGGAAAAGAAAGATATGGCATTTTATACAAAGGAAAGCTACTCAGATATAAAGAAAGATAACGTTAAGGTTCTTGTGGTAAATGGATGCAACTTGAGATCGTGCTCATGGGTGAGTGAAATGGTTCAGAGTCACATGGGTGAACATCCTGTTGTCTCCCTAGTGTAAAAAACTAAAAGAGTTAGTGGGATCCAAAATGCACAGTAGATATTGTGAAAGTGAAAAGGGAGGAAATATCTAAAAAGGGAAGGCAGTGGCCATTGTTAATCTGTTATCCTGTTTTGAAACCTTGTATTGTGTTCATAGTTCTGTTTAATTTGGTTTTATTCTGTGTTGTTTTGTTTGATTTTATTATGCCTGATGGTATGGGAAGTTATTTTGACGATAACAAGAGGCATTATTGCAGCCATCACTGATTTCCCTTTATCTTGTTTTGAAGCCCTGTATCACTTTGTTTTCTTTTGATTGATTTTATTCTATTTTGTTTTGTTTGATTTTATTATGTCTGATGGTATAAATAGCTACTTTATATAGGATATATAAGATAAGAAGATGCATCATGGTAGCCACTGTTGTATTCCTATTGTTTTCTTTTTAAGTCCTGTATTGCTTTCATTGTTCTGTTTTCATTGGTTTTATTCTGTTCTGTTTTGTTTGATTTTGTTATGCTTGAAGGTATGGGAAATTATTTTGAAGATAACAAGAAGTATTATGGCAGCCATTATTGATTTCTTTTATCTTGTTTTTAAATCTTGTATCACATTCACTGTATTCTTTTGACTGACTCTATTCTGTTTTATTTTGGTTTTATTCTCTTCAAAATAAAAAATAACACTTTTGAAATGTTACTCTACTATTTTCCTTTGCTTATATTAAGCTAATTCTAACAGACGAGATTGTCAATATCCCTAAATTATTTCCATTTAGAATTTAGGCAGATACATTTGTTTATAGACCAGACTATAATCCCCAGCTACTTGGGCTTGGCCAGTCTGACCTCTGCAGGGTACTATTAAACCCATGTCCCATTATTAGCTGACCTCCTCAGTCCTTCCACGGTTACACAAATGCGTATCTCAGGCCAGCAGTAGGTGTGGTCGGATAGCTGCCAGGGTGTGCACTGGAAGGGACTGGAGAACAGATGTCTCCTGGCTCACTCTAAGTAACCATTCATAAACCAATGCTTTCAAACACTTGTTGGGTGTTTTCAAGGCTACATCAAGTAAACAAGGAGTTAATCATGATGTCCTTTGCTGAGATACGTCCCAGGAGACACGGAGAGATATAAGATATGTGGGTGAAATCACTAATGATGTATAACAATTTCTTATTAATAATAGAGGGATATAACCAAGACTGATAAAAGCAGCCATTAGATGTTTCCAGAAGAGACGCATGGTTTACTCCTTGAGGAGATGGAAAATATTCATAGTAAAAGGAACATCAGGTCTGAACTTTTTTTTTAAATTGTATTTACAGAGGAAAAACAAAACAAAACAAAACAAAACAGAATAAAGGGTAGCAACAATACAGAATTCCAAGGAAAAAAGGACAAGAACAACAACAAAAAATCCTGAGAAATTATTAATTGAAAAATTACGTACTGACTTCTTGGAAATACAAAGTTAACAAAGTTACAAAGTTTACAAAGTTACAAGTAACAAGTTTACAAAGTTAAAACATGTAAAGTAGACATTCAAACAGTGACACTGTTAACAGTTCTGCTCCACGATCTGACAAAAACAGCAATATGGTCATCCATCTTACCCACTGAAATATACGTGCAATTATATCAAAAGGGTAAAATTAAACACAACAAAACAGAACAAAGCGGATCACAAGAAAGCAATGTAAGAGACATAAATTTCAAAACTAGACAATCGGAGATATTCACTAGCATATTAACTCTTGTTTTCTTCCAAATAGTTGTCCATATTGTCACATACAGGAAATTCACATGAAACAACATAGTATAGAATTGATCTGAGCAGGATGAGGAGGTCATTTCAGGTCTTCAAGACCAGATATTAGGGAAGCCAAAAATGGCTGTCATAGTGTCTCTCATTCTCCTCAAAACAGCTGTCCATACCTTCATATGTGTTGACCTTAAACAAGAAAAAGCAAGCTAAAATCACTTTGAACAAAAAGTGATAGTTTTGCTGGATTTCACATCATGACATTATGGAATCAGCACTGGGTATTGTAGTGTCTCTTTTTCTTCAAAGTAGTTGTTCATTTCAACATGTGTTATATAGTTGGTTCTCGTAAACTGTTTATAAGCTCTACACATGCGTGAGTCTCTAAATGTATATCTATCTTTTCTGTATTAGAGGTAAAAACAAAACAAAGCAAGATAAAACAAAACAATTCCTAGAAAAGCATGAGGAAAAAAG
>PVJX010025400.1:0-26958 GCA_004027295.1 Dolichotis patagonum | reverse complement strand
GAGTACTACTCAGCTATAAAGAATGATCACATTGAAGTATTTATAAATAAATGGACACGACTTGAGACCATTCTCTTAAGTGAAATAAACCAAACTCACAAGGGTAAATACCATATAATCTCCCTAATATGAGATTTGATAAGAGTATATAAGACTTTATGGTAAGCATGAGTCCCCATCTCACAGCTTCGAAGTCTTTTAAAGTTTTCAATCATCAGTTGGAATGGTTTTATCCTGTTTTGTTTGACTGTATCATACTTGATGATATGAATAGCAGTTTTGAAAAAAAAAAACATTGTGACAGCTATTGCTGATTTAATATCATCCGTCTTAGACGTTCTATCATGCTTTTTTTTTTGTTCTACTACCATTGGTTCTATCACATTGAGTCTTATTGGAATTTGAATATGTGTGATAGCTCCAACAATTTTTTTTTTGTTTTCTATAAAAAATGAGATATTACAGTACCCATTGAACATTTTCTGTTATTCGGTTCACAAAGCCCTGTAATTCTTTCACTCTATACATGGCTTTATACTATTGTGTTATGTTTGATATTATTGTATTTGAAACTATGCTCAACTATAGCAGAGTAAGAGATATGGTGTTAGCTACTGTTGATGTCCAGGTGACTTAATGTAAAGTACTGTGTTGCCTATGTTGTCCTGTTCTGATCTGCTCTGTACTGCCCCCTTTTGTTTTATTGTCTTTCAAACTAAAAAAAAAAAAAGAATAGATTAGGCATATAACCTTAGATGATTCTCTAATTTTACTATCTTTTGTCTTCTATTTTCTACATCACAACTGTTTTTATATTCTAAGAGATTTTCCTTAACTTTATTTCCCAAACAATGTGCTGGCATTTTTATAAATGTCAGCCATGTTTAATTAATAAGATATTTCATTTTTCTCAGTGATCCTTCTTCATGGCATCTTGTTTTTAATTTATGTCTATATAGTGGTGTTAGGTATTTTTCTAAGTAACTCCCTCTCATTGTGCTAAGAATATTTAACATTAGATCTATCATCTTAATAATATTTTAAGTATTCAATAAACTAATTTTTACTTACAGGCACAATGTTGTATAATAGATACCTAGAACTTGTTTTCTGCATAATTGAAATTTTAAACTCCTTGGATGTCATCTCTCTATTCCCACTTCTCCCTATTCATTGGTAAGTCTACCTTTTGCTTCGACAGATTTGACCATTTTAGATTCTTCCTGTTAGTGAAATCTTGCAATACTTGTCCTTTTATGACTGGCTTGTTTCATATAATGTGTCTTGAGGTTCATCTATATTACTATACATGACAAGATTTTCTTACATTTTGTGACTGAAGAATTTTCCATTATACATGTATTAATAAATACGTAAATATATAATCTATTATTAGATATTATTTCATTATAATATATATACACAGAGTACACACACACACACACAATCATGCCACATTTTTCTTATCCATTCATTCATTGGTGACATTTAACTTGTTTCCACATCTTGACTATTGTGAACAATGCTCACTGAACATGAAAGTGAAAATACCTCTTAGAAATCCTAAGTTAAATACTTTTGTATAAATACTGTCTTAGTTACTTTTCTCACTGCTGAAGCAAAATATCAAACATTCAAAGTTAGAGAAGGAAGTTTATTTCAACTCATAGTTTATAGAGGTTTCAATTGTTGGCTGGCTTCGAAGTAGAGTGTCATGGAACAGTGGCTTCACAGAGCAGAAACAGTCCATGGCAAGCAGGCAGGAGACAGCAAAGCAGCCAGCAGCAGCAGCAGTAGTAGCAGCAGCCTTTTTTCTGTTCTTTATATTCCATCCAGGGTGCCCATGCTTGCAAAAAGTAGCACTCATGCCCAGGGTACCCTTGATTCCAGCATTGCACACTATACCTTAAATCCAACCACCTTTAAAAAACTCCACCTATGACTCCATGAGTCTTTGAGGAGACATCTAGATACGAGTCACAACAAATACCTAGAGAGAGGATTGCTGTATCATGTAATAGTTCTACATTTAATTTTAATTTTGAATTTTTGAATTTTCTGAGGAAACTTCATACAGTTCTCCTCAGTGGCTACAGCATTTTATACTCTCAGAAACAGTGTATAAATATCCTTGCCAACCTTTATCTTTTTTAAAAATAGCCATCCTAACAGATGTGAAGTGTTATATCATTATGATTTCGATTTACAATTCACTGATGATTTGTGGTGTGGAGCATCTGTTCCTATCTTTAGTCATTTGTGTGTCTTTTTGGCAGAAAGTCGACTCAAGTCTTTTGCTTCTTCCTTTTTTCCTATTATGTTTCCTGTTTCTTAATATTTTAAATTCTAAACCTTAGCCAGGCATATGGTTTTTGAATATTTTTTTCTATGATTTTCTCTTTTTATTTTTTCCTTTTATCTTTTTAAATTTTGAAATGATAACATTTTCTTGTCTATCCAGAAATAAATTTGGGGCACATAATTAAATTCAACTTAAATTGAGTGGGAGTACAAGCTTGACTATCCTAGCTCTAAATATAAGGTTGGGAAAGTTTATGATAGATTATGCTTTTTTACCTGCAAGTTTTTTTTGTTTGTTTGTTTACTTCGGTAATTCATTGTGGAGCCTCCCCTCTGCTTTCATAGATACCTGTTTCTCCAAAGTCCATAGTTACCCCAAATTAACCTCTCTTGAGAGGAAATGTCTACCACTTTGCAGAGTGAAAAAGGAGGATGAAATCAGAGAAGTTGGCAAACACCTGTGAAAGAAAGCCATTTATGCCAAATTGAAGGCTTTAGATGTCACCGAGCAAGTGACAGAGAGAAGTCACTGAAGGTTTCCTACCAAAAAAGAATGCTCCAAAACTTTGTGATGCCAGCCCTATTGCCTAGGATCTCTCCTGTATGTGACACTGGGAGTCATCCCTCCAGCAGATGGGAGTTGGACACTCCTTTTGTTCTGGAAATTTTTTATTCAAAGAGCTATTTTCAATCTGCCTAAGTCTGACATAAGCAGATGACATCTTGACACTACCACTTTTGACACCACTTGATGGAACTTCTTGTTTTACTCCATGAAGCAGTGAAAAATAAAGCAAATCTCCCAAAGTCACTGAAATACATACATGAAGGCCATTGTTCCTCTGGCATTAGGAAAATAGCAGAACAATCCATTACATATTCTATTCCCCATTGGCCTTCATTGTTTTTTATTTATTCTTCCAATGTTTAATAGTTGGTCAATCAAAAATAAAAATAATATATTAGTTTGTTCTTAGGAAATAATGACTGATTCATGTCCTACTATATTAACTGCACCCAAAATTATACATAATTGATGGAATTTTTAATCTCCAACCTAAAGAAAGTCTTAAGGTAGAGAGACCAATCACATGTCAAACCAGTGGACAGTTTATCTATGGCTGAACTTTCTATCATATGTTCTTTCAGTCTTATAACTTAGCCAACCCTGGAAAGGGCTGCTGTCTTAGCTACTTTTTCGTTGCTGGGACAAAACACCCAACACTCAGCTAAGGAAGAAAGGTTTATTTTAGCTCACAGTTGTAGAGGTTTCAGTTCAAATTTGGTTGGCTCCAAAACAGGGAAATATGCAGAGGGGCATGGCAGAGGAGAAACAGTCCATGACAGGGTAAGCAGGAATCAGCAGCAGCAGCAGTAAGAACAACAGCAACAGCACTGAACCTTCCTTTCCCTTTTATTCCATTCACGATACAAACTGATTGGTTAGTGCCACCAACCTCAGATTGGGTCTTCCCATTATTAATGCCCAGAACTATCCTAACCCAGTGGAATAATTTAGTTATCACACCCTTAATCCATATTCATGCATCCTAGACCTACCTATCTCTGAAAAGCCCCACTTATGAGTGCATGAAGTTTTAGGTGGGGAACATCTATACACAAGCCATAACAAACCTCACATCTCCTTATGATCTATTAGAGTGACTAAGTATTTTTTTTATTAGCAGCCCTTGAAGTTCAGGGCTATGTTATGCTACAGAGGGATACTGGCCTTCTTAAGAGAGTTATATTAAAAAACAATACTGGCTCCCTTAAATTGATTTTACCTGTGAGAGTGTTTCCACAACTGTGGGTTGCTTGGTAAGTATGTACTGTCACTAGGATACTCAGGATATGAGAAGATTACTTTCATTCCTAGGTTTAGAGTCTCCTAATGTGAACTTGGATTGCTTGAAGTGACCATGACTGATTTCTTCAAAAGAGATGTGCTTGACATTGCTTCAAGTAGATCAGCAGCTCAAGAAGAATGAATGTGTACTAAAGAAACCTGAGGAAAAAAAGAAATGAAAGGTATACAGGCCCCTGACGATTCAATATGCATTTGGAAAGGACCAGTATTTCCTAGTTTACTGGTGCATATACTGACAGCAACACACACTGGATAATTTTTCTTATTAGCAAAGCATTTCCATCTGAAGCTGCTTAATTTTTAAAATCTGAAAATTCCTTGGCAGCTAAAGTGAATATATCCTAACCCAGTGTTATAAATGTAATTAAAGCCACATTTAAGTTCAGTTTTAAAAGTGATTTAAAATAGAGTCACACAACTTGAAATTACATTGAAGTCTTTTCTATATGTATATCTGTGTAGTATACCTTTGGAATTTTTAATGCTTGGGTAGCCATTTTATTAGCAGAATGCTTTGAGTTGGCATAAGTAGTCTAGACGAATGGATCTCTAGCTTGGATGTTCACTAGAATGTTCCAGATATTCTGATTTAATAGACCTTGGGGACAGCCTTGTAAAACTTCCTAGAGATTCTTATGTGTAACCAAAGTTGAAACCAATATCTAGGTCATCTTTCTGTCACCGTAATAACAATACTAATGACTTTAAATTCCTAACAATAGTATCAGTGACTGTATTACAATTTTATTATGTGATATCATCAATATAATATTTTATCTTTTAAAATTCTTAGTCCTCACTGAAAATATGAAAGTCATGTGTATTTAACATGTATATTTAACATGAATATTTAACAAATAAAGAAAGCAAGGCTCTGAGAAGTTAAGGCACATGACTAGAACATGGAAGAGCTGGGAGTCCAGGTAAAGCAATGAGTTACCTGTAACTGGAAGTGTTTGTCTCCATTGCCCATGCTTTTACAAACTCCTCACACTGTGAAGCTTTCTTTGATTCACACCCTTCTGGTACAAATTACTTATTTTTTCTTTCTTTCTTTCTATCATCTGTCTATCTATCTATCTATCTATCTATCTATCTATCTATCTATCTATCATCTATCTATCTATTTATCTAGTTTTATGAAAATATGTATTGATCCAAGTCCTTTGCATTGAGCTACATCTCCAGTCCTCTTTATTTTTTATTTTGAGATAAAGTCTTGCTAAGTCACCCATTCTAGGCTTGAACCGTCAAACAAATAGCTTCAGACTCCTAGAATTCTGGGACACAGATGTGTGCTACTCTTCACAGTTACGGCTTAGATTTACAATGACCATAAAAGTCTCATGTGTTCAGAAGTGGGGCTTTTGAAAGGTTTTCTGATCATGAGGGTCCCCAGTGGATCAATCTACTAATGAATCGATCAGTTGATAGCTGAATGTGTTGTTAGGAGGCATGACCTAGTTGGAAGAGGTGTGTCACTGGGGGTGTGCCTTTGAAGGGTACATCTCCCTTTCTGGCTCTTCCCTTCTCTCTCTGCTTCTTTACTGCCATAGGGTGAGCAGCTCTCCTCCTGTATGCTCTTCAGCCATGATGTTTGTACCTTGTTTCATCCAAAAATGGACTGAAATCCCCTAAACCACGAACCAAAGAAAACCTCTCCTCTTTTAAATTGTTGTTATTGGTAATTCTGTTCCAGTGATGAGAAAGCTGACCAATACACACCTGGACAAATTAAAAATTTTAAAGTCTGTGCAAGCAGATAAAGATAAGCTCACAATGCAAAGCTCTCAGTTCTCTTTTTGTGATTTACAGTATTTCCATATCTTGTCTTGTGGCTGCTCTGACCTACCTGTCCAGGCTCAGCATCTGTTCTGCACATCCAGGGTCATCTAGAACCGTGGAGATTATTCTGTAAAGGTATATTTAATGATATTTCTTCACAAAATTAAAGACAAATAAATGCATCATTGTTTTTGATCATAATTAGATCAACATCTGACTTTTTTCTGTCTTCTTAAAGGCTGTGCTCTTGTTTTTAGGGTATTATAAGAGATATGAATAGCATACTTCCCTGTAAGAACTGTTGAAGGGAAATACAAGGAAATACAAGGAAAACATCCCCAAATCTTGCTCAGCAGGTATCATAGGTTGAACAGTGTTCCTCAAAAATAAGGTATGATTGGATTTCTAACTCACAGTCCTTCAGACTGTGACCTTGTTTGGATATAGGGTGATAACAAAGATAATCAAGTTAAAATGAAGTCACTATGGTAGGCCTTAAAATCTGAGAGAACTGGTATGCTTTTGAAAAGGAGAAATTTAGATACAAAGATAGACACACATAGAAGGAAGACAGTTGTGAATTAAAAATTGGTGGTCAACCTAACACCAGATTTATTAAATCAGCATGGTGCTGAGTGTAGATGGCCCACCTGAGGAAAGTTGCCAGCACAAAAGGAGACATGGAGAGGAAGAGTGGGGTATTGTGGGTTCTCCTAAGTGTTGCTGTTTGTAGCCACTGGTTCTCCTGGAAGAACTTGTCATGGATAACTTCCCTGATATGAATTCAGCCATTATCATGGAGGAGCTCAGAACCCTGTCTCTGAGAGTGGCTGTGGTTCACTTTGGGGAGCTCTGGTCCTTACACTGAGCATCACTTCCTGGCTCCAGAGGGGAAGATGTTTGCTGTTTAATCTCCAGGAGAAGCTTTTCACACTGGTTTCCTGACTTGTACTCCTCTGTTCTCATTATCACTGAGAATAGCTGTGATATTTTTCAGGGGAACCCTGGTCCTTATCTTGAGTGTCACTTCTTGGCTCCAGTGTAGAGGCCTCAACCTACTGGCACAGATCTTTCATTCCCCTGGCATAGACTTTCTAGCTTCCACCACTGACCTTTTGGGTCTTTCTAGCACAAGTCTATAAAACAGACTTGCATGAGTACTTGGCTCTAGACCTCCAGTTGGAAGCATTGTCATGGGCCTTCAGGTCTTCAGCTTGACTCATACAGGACATTATTGTGGGATTCAAGCCCTTGGCTGAATTTTCTAGGTCTTTAGTGTTGTGGACAGATTTCCTGCATTTTCTTGTATTTAACTCAGGGTGATCATCATAAAAACCATAAATTCTGTGTCCTGTTCCCCTTGTAATCCCTAACTACAATAGACAACATGAATTGATAACTAGAAATTGGCCTCTGCAAACCAAAGAGGCCTAGAACTGGTCCTTCCCTCATAGACCCCAGAAGGAAGCAACCCTACTGACACTACAGTTTGGACTTCTGGCCTCCAGAACTGTGAGGTAATAAATCATTGTTATTTGAGGGAGCTAGTTTGTGGTGCTTCGTTACAGCAGGCTTGGGTAGCAGACTCAGCAGGGAGTTTAAGGGAAATCTTCCCCAGGAGTGCGGCCAGATGGAGCTTAGGAGCACATCAGCACATCTCCTGGGAGCCACCACAGAGCTGTGCGTGCTCTGCAGCTCTCTGCTGGGATTTCTGAAAGAAAGGGCTCCGTGACTGAGTGGCCAGGCTCTGTTTCTGCATCCAGCCCGGGGGTGGTCATCATGCTGTTACCATGCCGACAGGGGGTGTCAGAGAACTCAGGGGTTTTCTCTCTTCTACTGAAAGGCCATCATAGTTTAGCTTTAGGTTTTTCATCTAGCACTTATTCCAGGCTGGCTTACCTTCCTGGAACGTTCACGCTGAAGTGGGTAAGACACGACATTCTCCTTTCTGTGGATTTCAAGGTCAGAGTCTATTTCTATCAGTAAGAACGTGTTTTTGTATCTTGAGACTTTGCCATGGATGTGCCCGCATAAATTCACTAATGTGTTTTGGTTCTCTGTTGAGCACAGCAAGGTGATACCCTGTCAGACTCTGAACCAGTAAATCCACAGACACACACACACACACACACCCTGCTCTCTGGTTGATGTGGATTCCTGTTTCACCCTCCCTATCACCTTCTGCTTCATCTCAGGAATTCCTGTGGGAGCTCAGATATCAAAAGACTTCAGGCTATTTCATCATAAGTAGTTCAGTGTTTCTGTTGAAATACTCAGTGCCACTAGCTGCCTACACTCAGGGAATAGACAGACTTTTTGTCCTTGTGTCTATAAGTAAAGGCAAATAAGGATATTGGGGCATCTTATAGGGACCATAGTGGAAACTCTCCAGAGGACCTCCAAGTAATCAGATGCCCAATGTAGAGGAGATGGAGTGTTGATTATAACCTGATGAGGTCCACACACACAGACTACGAGCACAGGTCAGATTTGGAAAGCTCTCTAAGAAGGGTACCTTGCAGAAGGCATCCAGGTATTGTAGGTCCACATCACATGCCATCCCAGCAGCAGGATTCCAAGGAAATGGGAATGACTTATTTTCTAATCCTCCTCTCTCCACCAGTGCAAGTAAAGTCTGTGACCCCTGTTGCCTTTACTGAATAGACTGCCAAAATACTGATCATACTGTTGTCCAAATAAGTTTTGGCATTGACACTAAATATGAGAGTGATATTTCCCCCAATTCTTCTTTTTATTCAGTTCAGTTATTACAAAGGGAAGTATAAATTGGCAGGAACATTCTTAGGAAAATAATTTGGTATAGTCAAAGATAAAGAACAGAACTTAATAGAGTTGGAGTGTGACTCTTTGTTCCACTGTTTTTATTAGATTCCATAGACTTGAACAACTTCCTTAATTACTTTTTGAGGATGGGATCAAATGAGAGAATCTGCACTGATCGATCTAGAGATTGCACAGTAGGTCTCCTGTCTCAGTCTTCCTGCACAACCCTGTCTCTGGGGACACTGCATAGTGATAGATCTACACATTGAATCAAAATTGGCAATTTTATGTAAATATATGTATTTACCACCAGTATGCCTACAGAAGACAGTTGAAGAATCTTCTAAATATTTCCCTGACTCTCAGTGGCTTAAGCGCCTGCCTGGCAAGTGCGAGGTTGTGAGTTTGATCCCCGGTACCAAAAAAAAAAAAAAAAAAATATTTCCCTGACTGACAGATGCTATATCTAACTTACTACCTTCTAAAATGAGATATCTATATATTGGGCCTGGGATTTAGTCAGTGGCAGAAGTACCTGCCTGGCAAGTGTGAGGTCATGACTAGTATCCCCGGTACAAAAAAAAGGAAAGAGATATCTATATATTAATTTATTTGTATCATAGCTTTTTCATCTCAACTATATTTAAATCTCTAAGAAGATAGGGTTGTTTTGTTGTTTCCATTATTCAGTTTTCTGGTCCTTCCTTTGCAAGATCTATGCCTCAGTCATCACATGCTTCTGAATGTCCATATATTCTTCCATTCTCATCTCTCCATTATTTAATTAAACAAAAAACACAATAAAGATACATCATGCCTCAAGTATCTTATGTAACATTACTTCCAATATTTACTAGGTATTTGGTATATTAATACAATTCAGAAATCATTTCTATAATTTCAGTAGTAATTGTATGATTAGAGTACTAATTATATAAACAACATACTTGCCTAATTTATAGAATTAGTTCTTTGTGTATGTTTGATGTACTGCTGCACATTACTCATTGGCTTTATGGAATTTCTTATACTAACATATTTTCACTTTTAATTACTATTGTCAGTGACCCTGAGCCAGCTCTTGGAAACTTGGAACCATACAGCAGGCCAATGTTTAGGTGCTATATGTGTAAGTAGAAGTGAAAAAGTTGTATACTGTATGTTGTGCACGAGAACTAAGGATGAGCTCAAGGTGCCCATTTAGGGCTGGAGTCTCCGGGTTCAAATCTTGATGCTACCACATGTAATTTGTTGGCATCTATGTGTTTTGGATATCAAGGGAGTCACACCACATCCCATGATTTTTGTGAGGATTGACCTGTGGAGAAAATGAGAAAATTCCTGGCATTAGAACCATCTCCATGGTAGCTGTGTAATAAACATTCAGATCTAGCTCTTGTACCCTTAGTTACATTACTTTCAAAGCTGTTAAGGCCAAGGACAATGCATGGGTTTCAAAACTGGATAAAACTTCACTTACCTCTTTGTAGGCTGACAGGAATGAATGGCAGTACTCAGTTTATCAGAACCGGCACTCAGAATTGGATTCCCAATGTCTCACACGTCCTGGTCACATGGGTAAAGAGAAAAAAACCAGCTTGCTTCTCTTGGCAAACAGCAGAATGAACAGTGCGTTCCACACCAGCAGAGAAACACACAAAGAATTACACAGAAGAAAGCACAGCCTCAAGTCAAAGGAAAAAATAAAATGTTCCTTCAGTTGCCACACTAACATTATTGGGAAGAGGAAAGGAATAAACTAGATAATAAAGCACTCAGGAGGGAATTTTTAGAGGATAATTCTAAACTAGCAGAACCAAAGGAAAAATCAGCAAGCCTAGCTTGATATATTTCTTTTCAGTCATTGTATCGGTCAGGGTCTACTAGAGAAACACATGTAACACAAGATATACAACTATATAAGAAATTACAAGACTGGCTTACAATAGTCAACCACAAAGTTGGATGAAGGAGCGTGCAGTGGGTGTCTACACTCTAGAGGTTGAAGGATCCAGCCCAAGGGCTGGAGATTACTGCAGTGTCCCATGCAAGACTGTATCAGGAGGCTGAGGGGTCTACAATGAAACACTGAAGAATCTACGATGGAAGGCTGAAGAGTCGCAGGCAGACGCCCAAAAGTCTGTGCTAGAAGCCAGGAGACAACACCCATGCTGAAGGCAAAACTGGAGCTCCCCTGAAGAAGAAGCAGTCAGTCCTCCCTCATTTGCCTTTCATTGTATGCAGGCTGCTCCCCTGGGGTGGGTGTAGCACTGACACCACCTGTCTGGCCTCATCTTGCACAGGCTGAGGATGTTACAAACTAGGGCCCTGGCTACCTGCTGAATTGCTTGAAAGGTCTGACTTTCTCAAACTGACACAATGAACAATATCCTAAAATGCTAATTGCTTGTTCTCTACACCCCAGGATGGAGAGCTGTTGAGTCACTTAGCTAAGCTTCTAGCATTCTCAAGTTGACACACTGTATAAACCATCACAGTCACCATGTTCCTGGAAAATAAGTCATAAATTAAATCAATAAAAGGAAGGAAGTTCTCTGGTTTTAAAAGAAGAGCTTTAGGGGAGGTATGTATAAAGTAAATTTGTTCCTTTTAGTGGAATTCTTTCTTTGGCACATAGAATTTTGATATTAAATGTTTTTAGAGCATGCGACTCCTGTCTGCATAAATAATTATGATTATTATTATATAATTGAACCAAAAATGTCTGCACCAGAATTGTTCAAATAAGACACATTTTCTACAAGTTTACTGAAAGAAGATTTTTCTGAATTATGGAAAATTCTGAATTATGGCAAAACCAGCAGTTATTTCACAAATGCAATAAATTTTCAAATATAAGTTACACAATCAAATTTGGGAAAACTAATGCAATCAGCTTTTATAATAATAATTAGAAACAAAAGTTAGATTCTGTATAGGAAGTTTGAAGACTCCTGATATCTGTGAGGAGATAAGAGAGAGGATGAGTAGTTAGTCACCCAGTTTTGCTTGTGTAGACAGTCCCCAACTTATGATGGTTAGACTTTCCAACTTGACAATGGTATAAAAATGAAACACATGCAGTAAAAATCATTCGCATGTTTTGAATTCTGCTCTTTCCTCTGGCTATGAATATGAGTACAAAACTCTCTCAAGAAGCTTGGCAGTAGCAGTGCTCTATAGCTTCCAGGCAGCCATGCTATCAAAAGAATAAACAACTAATAGTCTAGTGACAGTGTTGCTAAACCACAATATTCAGAAGGTCATGTGCATTCAACTCATTGGTGACTTAAAATACTATGGTATTTTTGTACTGGAGCTTTATTGGGATGTAAACTTATCACAAGCCAAGGAACATCTGTACATACAGGTTTGCAAAATAACTGCCACTCATTCTGCATCTTCACAGAACAAGCTATGGAGTAGGTATGATCTGTGTCATGAAAGTTGGATTCAACATAGCAAGCTCTTGGAGTCTGTTTGACTGATTAATCATTAAAAATTCCCAATAAAAGTGGCAAGGTACACTCTTGGAGATCAATAAAGCAAGGCACCCAAAGGGAAGCTTTTATTCATGTTACCCCATCATCTGAATAAGGGTTTAGGTCTATGGGATTTAGCACTAAAAGTTTCAGATTATCTTTACCTGTGGCAGAACACAGCATGAATCATGGAGAAATCACTAGGATAGGAGCGCTTGGTTTATAACCGGGTCTAAGGAGCTGAAGACAAAGTTGCAGACGAGGTCGTTTTCTGTGTGGCTGTCCCCTGGAGCACAGGAGATGTCTCCAGCTGTGAGGTCACACTCACAAAATGACAGCACTCTACAGACCACGGGTAGTACTCCAGGATCTTCCTCAGGTCCAGGTGAACCTTACACTTTTTGAGAAGTGAATAGTTAAGATAACAGGAGACACTTGGATAGGTAAGTGAATAAGAAGTGTGATTAAAAGTATGACGGTTTAAATTTTTTAAAAAAATCATTATGATAAAAGCTATATTGCTATTAACCCCCCTCTAAGTACTTCCTTTTGCCTGGCACACTTATCCCAGCTTTCTGGCCATTTTCTGAAGCAGCTCTGGAAGGGCTCTCTCGTGTCTTCAGTTGTGCAGTTGAAGCTCCCTTGGTATCTTGAACTAATTCAAAATGTTCATCATTTGTGGTCATTTTGACTTGGGGAAGATCCAGAAGTTGTACCGTGTCAGATGTGGTGAATGAGGTGGCTAAAGACACATCGTAATGTTGTACAAGCCTGTCTTTCTGTTGGATGGCACTTGGTACCAGCATTCACAATATTTTTGGTCACATCTCAAAACCACATGATTTCATAATGACACTCACCATACATTGCGATCACCCCTTATAGCTACTGATATCTAAGATGTCAAGTCCCAGATCCAAGGGTACTTTCAGAACCTATGAAGCATGTTCCTGTGTCTCACACCTAAGGGATCAATTCTTTGTCAATAGGCCAGGGCTTAACATACTTGCTGCAGATAAAATATGGCAAACTTTTCCTACTTCTAAAGCTAGTTAGTTTCTCGTTTAATTCCTAGAAGAAAATATCAGTAACGAAAAAAGAACAGTTTGGATATTTCTCAAAATGATCATAGTTGGAATTTTACATAGAATATGTATCATGACCATGTTACTGTAACAATTGTCTTTCCTCTGCTGGGTTTAAAATCACATTCAGATATTAAATTGACCATCTGAATACTCTGTCATACCTCAGAGGCATCAATTTTTCTTACACTTTACATTTGGTTAGACTATTATGGTGGCACATGCAAAGAAAAATGTTACAGGAACAGTATGTGCTACATATCATCCTATTAAAATGACATCTCTTTTGCTTTGTTTTCATATTCCTTTCCATTCTTTTCCAGTTTTATAAAAAGACATTGATGGAAGTATTTTCTAAATTTTATTTTTATTAGTACATATTTTCAGTACATGATGATCATACTCATCTTAGGGAGCTCTTATTCATCTTAGATATTCACAACATGCCTCAATTCTTCTTACAGACTATTCCCCTCCTCTCTCTATCTGCCTCCCTCCGTCTCATAGTCCTCTTCCCTTCTGCAAAAGATCTGTCTCTCTTTTTATGATTATCCATCTTTTATTTTGCTCTTTAATTTATACTTTGGGTTTCTTATATAAGAGAAACCATTCAATAGTGAGGCTTGTGTGCTTGATTTATTCTATAGTACTCTGCACTGAAAAACCAGACAGGCCTTTGGGGGAAAGTTTAGCAAGAACCAGGACATAATAACAGAACTTTTTGGAGCACAGTTAAGTGGAAACGAATTCCCCCCAAATATTATTTTCCTTTAATGACTTTCAAAAGCAGTATTGAGTGCTACCTTTAATAGTACCTATTCATTCATGAACCTTATGTGTTTATGTGTTTTAGTTGTTCTTTCGTTTTGCTATTTTTACTGTTTATGTTTCTATGGTGTAGACTACCAAATACTTTATAAATAATCACATGTTCCAAATTCATTTTTGACTTTCTATTTACAGCACATGTAGATAAAGCAAAACCTCTTAAGACAACATAGATTACTATATCTTTCGATACTCAATCATTCACTTCCCCTGAAAAATTCTGATGTCAATCCAACTAGTTAAAAACCTCAGAAAATTACCTTTCTCTGTAAGTTGTCTTTCTTTGAAGATTCTTCCAATCATCAAAAGATTATGAAAACTTGTAGATACAGATTCATTCTACCAGAAATGGCTAGAAAAAATGAAAAAGAGTGGCCCAAACCAGAGCCTTGGAATGTAACACTTTCATGCCAAATCCTTCTCAACCTATATACTAACCTATATACTAACCTGAGCCATAGCTCCTGTGTCCTTCAAGGTGTTTTGATTATATATTCCTATTAATGAAAAATTTTTAATAAATATACGCATTTGTTCTAGTACTTATTCAATTGCACTGATATGGTAGGTATTTTATATAATATACACAAAAGATAAATTGAATGTAAATTATTGTAAATAGCATTCTAACATTGTCCTGTATCCTCAGTGGGTCATTTTAGCCCCTGAGGTATAAGCACCTCACTTGGACATAGCAGATCAGTGCTGTGGGGACCTTTCCAGATAAGGCAGGTTTTCTATCTCCGTGCCTGTCATTTTCAGCCTTTTATTGCTGCTCTATCCCACCAAACACAAAGCCACAGCAGGCAGTTCTTGGCACAGTGCCTGAAAGGAATTACTTCAAGTGGTCATTTGCAGATTGGAGACAATGAGGCGTCACATCAGTGTGAAGGATTGGCAAGGGATGAGTGTGTAGGTCCCAACTGCCCATGAGGATCAGAACATGCCAAGCCTGTTTTAGGGTCCTGAATAGTTGCATTAGGATATGTCCTCCATCCTGCCAACAGCAGTATGAAAGATCTTTCTTAAGGCAGGCTTTCTGTGCTTTACTTTTCTCCTAGACAGGCATTTCCCCTGCATCTTCTATCTGCCCTGCAGTCCTCAGACTGCCTGTTACTTGGTTTTCACTACTATGTGTCCCTTGTGTAGAACCTCCTCTTCTTTCCCATGAAGAGAGAGTTTATGGTCTCCTTATGCTTACACATGTTTGTGCTCTTCAAGAAAAGTCTGGGTTGACACACTAAGGAAAAATCAATAACAATGCTTTTATTTTAAACAGATGGATAATTGGTGATGGAATTACTGACTTGCCATTTATACACCAAGGTGTCACATCCTGGATCAGGACAATATCTGTTTAGTCATTAATTTTTTCCATATTAATGATTTGAGTGAGTGATTAGGTTAAGGTTCTGATGAGCTGAGCAAAAAAAATCATCTAGTAGTTTGTCCAAAGACCGTAACAGTGAGCACATTGTACATGGTTTGGTTCCCAGGTAAAGCAATTACAACTGTTTGATAAATGCCTTTAAAGAGAAATAATGATACAGGACACAGATCAAGGTCTTGCTTATACTTGAGCAAAAATGACTATGTATTGGTCTAAGCAAGTCCTTGTGCTATGAGACATTTCAGCAAAGCACACCACATTCTACCTCTTACAGCATGGCATGAAATTCGTAATAATGCAAATCAGACATGCTCCTGGGATACACTGCCATTTCACAATGATGGCCTGATTTCTATTCCAGCAGAATGTCTGAAGAGTCATTATTGACAGTTTAAATGTTAATAAAATTTCGAGGAGTTTTTTCTTGACTAAAGCTTTTAGTGATGCACGGATAGAAAACCTTTTAAAAACAGTGTCCAAACTGCAATCCCAAACCCATTTACTTGTCACAATTTTTATCTCCTTCAAAAGAATTTTTATCTCTTTCAATCTGGGAACTAGTCAAGAAAAAGTAAAGAAAAAATTCAAAAATAAATTTTAAAGTTAACAAAACTAAACTTGGCTCACTATGTTGGCATAAATGAATCCCATATATTTTAGTAACCTGGCATATATAGAAATGTTTTATATACTATTTACTATGAGAGTATGTGTGTTTAAATCTACAGTGATAATGTTGCAGATCTGTGAAGTTTAATTCTCATACATATTAACATTACATACTTTTCTACTTGCAAACACTAGGAGAAAATATATGTAATATATCTGTCTGGGAGATAAGATATACTTGTGGATGCAACTTGAGACAGCATTCATAAGTGAAATAAATCAGACTCACATGTGTAAACACTGTATTGTCTCCCAAGTGTAAGATACTGAACAAGTAATTAACATCCAAAAGGTACAATAGATATTGTGAAAGGGAAAGAAACTGCTCAAAGGGAAAGAACAACTGGGATGGAGGAAAGAAGAAAAGAAGGAAAGGAAAAGGGATATATATATATATATATTATAATATATTGTAATATATATATTTTATATAATAGCTAAGATACTTGTATTACTAATTCTATTAGTTCAAGGAAATTAACAGGTAGTGCTCATATTGTTTAATTAATTCTGCATGCCTATATCTGGTAATCTGAGCAACACTTTTGACGATAACAATATGCAGTATAACAACTATTGTTAAATTCCTGTCATCTTGTCTTGAAATCTATGTATCACTATTGTTTGGGGGGGGTTTGTTGTTGTTTGTTTTGTTTTTTGTGAGTATTTTTTTCTCTTTAAAATAAAAAAAGTAAAAAAAAAAGATATACTTGTATATGTCTCCAATTTCCTTTGAAGACCAAAACCAAGTTAACAAGAATAGAAATTATTTCATAGAACCTTCATGTTTAAACAGAACTTAGGCATCATCTATTCCAATCCATTAATTTTATGGCTAAGGAATCTGAAAATTGTTCCAGTGATTCACAGCTGGTCGGTGGCCAAGACAGGACTTGCAGTGAAGTTTGGATCTTTCCCATTCCTGAGCATGGCTCCCTAGAAATAACGAAGAAAGTTTTAAAGTGTAATGAAGGTAACAAAAAGCCACATTCCCTTGGCAGAGTTGATGAGCTAGTGCAGTGATTGCAAATCTTTTAGACACAGTGCTCAAACTGCAACCCCAAACCCACTTACTTATCACAAAGTGCCAACCCTGCACTTAAACATGAATAATGAGGTTTTAATTTAGAAAAGAAAACTTGTTATCCAATTTTCGGCTGCTGGGGCAACTTGGCTTGTGTGTGACAGAGTGCTCTGCGTGCTCACTGAGGCATGTGTGGCATAGGTTCACCACCATCACACTAACACGTGGTCAAGGAAAGCTACACAGTAGTTTATTGTGTTGGGGTTTATAATCGTAATGGCACAAATAATGTCCTGGTTGCACATGCTCAATCATGTACCTATCATTTGCTTCTAGACTGTCTGAACTAGAAGAAATATACAGCATGTGAATCTGACCACTTATTCCCCTAATTAAAATTCTTTAGTGAACTTCCATTGTCTACAAAGATCAAAGACTAAGCTCCTGCAGTTAACTCTGTTCAGATCTTCAATATCTCTGCACTTTGTGTCTGAATCTTCATAGTCCAGCAATGCTGAGCTAACTTTAGCTTCCATACATATATAACTTGTTACTTCTGTGCAAGGGTTTGGGCTCTTACTGCAACCTGAAACATCTCATCATGTCACAGCCCCACTGCACTCTACTGGCTTCTTCTCAAGGACCAGCACTTACGTGGAACCTCCAATTACCTCCCTGACATCTCTCTCAGTCCCTACCTCCTAATTAGGTACACTTCCTCCAGGACCCTGTATTCTATCTGTATAATTAGTCTCTGATTTTGAAATATCTAATCTGAAAATATTGTGCTTTCTTTCTGTCTAATTTTCTATGAGTTCTTTAGGAACAGTACTGTTCTGTGACAAGTATAGGGTCTTATATATTGTGAGAATTTTGTCTCAGCTCAAGGAATGTAATTGGAATGATTAATTGATAGATGATATAATGAGTCAATAAATGAAAAATGCATAAAATAGTGCTTGGCATACAGATTATGGAGAATGCCAATGAATAATTGAATACATTTTAAAATCTTTCCCAATGTTGTATTATTTTGTCTATCATCTTCTACAACAAGATTCAGATGATGATAAGTGGATGTTCAGTATAATTTGCCAAAGGAATTGAGGAAAATTCTAATTTGGACAACTGTCATGAAGAATCTTCATGTGTGGATATACCATGTCTGCCTCGAAGGGAGTTTTAAGATAACTGTAGAAAAATCAGATAATTTGTTCAAATAGCCTTGTGAAAATTGTTCCATAAGTGAATTCCTGCATCAAGAGGAAATGACCTTAAGAATTCTTCTATAAACGCTTGTTTATGTGATTTCTTCAGGAGCTTATTTTGACCCTCTGTGTAGAGATGTGCCATCTCTCCCTGTGTCCCCACCATTTTGTCCTCATGTTTGCTTGGCACACAGTGTGCCCTTTGATCCCTGACTGCTCCACATCAGGCCAATCAGACTTTCTTCCTTACGATTTGTGTGCCACAGAGACTGAGTTAGTCAAATGGCATTCAGTTTGGCCATAGTGCCTCCAAAAGGAAATGTGTGTGACTGGTGTGACTTTGAAGCTCTGAAAAAACTTGTGGGATGAAAATTCATATTGTGAGTCACTACCATATAGCTAGCTATTCCAGGGCAAGAGATTGTGGGAAAAGAAAGGAAGAAGTGGGAAGGGCAGGAAAACGAAGGAGAGGGAGAGGAAAGGTGATGGGTTAATGGAGAAGGGTTGAGGGTTTAGATTTCCCATCTATTTGGTTGGTGAGAGACTTCAAGCAAAATCTTTGATCATCCTGAGTTACAGATTTCATTTTTGTAAAAAATTCACTTATTACTTTATTTTAAAAACAATTTTTAGGAATTCTTGCAAACTAAGCACTATGCAAGATGTTGGAGAAACAATGATAAATATAACATCAGCTTTGTTTTAAAATATGAAATATGAATGCCATTTGAGGACTGCAGGAGAAGAGAACAAGAGGTCACCAAGAAGCAAGCCCTACCTGTAAATCAGTACCAGGTGTGGGCCACTTGGGGGAGAGCAGACCCCTGTCCCTTTTGGCGTGTGAGCTGGGAAACAAGAAGAGCCAATCCCCTACCCGCCACGGGTGACCAACTGATCCAAAGAAACACAGGCTGTGACGATAGGTATTGAGGTAAAATACAATTTGATGCTTGTGGTGTTTGGTGTTTCTCTGACTTTGCAGGTCTAGAGCCAGTGGCCTGATCATCTATTCTGAGGATGGCGGTATGCAGTGTAGCATCTATGGGGGAATCTCTTCCTGAAGGTTGTAGCCATTGTTAATTCCCTATTGTCTTGCTTTGAAGTCTTGTATCATGACTTGCTGTTAGGATGTAGGACCTGCTCAGGAGAAGCTGATCACTATGAATGTGATTTGGTGGGGAGTGACGTGGTAGGGCATGTCTCCCTTCCTAGTTTGCCCCTTCATTCTCTGCTTCCTGTTTACCATGATGTGAGCAGCTTTCCTCCACCATGCCCCTCTGCCATACTGTCCTGGCTTGGAACCAAATGACCATAGATTAAAACTCAACCAAAATAACCCCCTTCTCCTCTAAATTGTGGGTGTCAAGTATTGTGTTTCAGTGAAGAGAATGTGAGTTTCTATTCTGGGTCTCCCCAGTCGTAATATATTGTGTTTGCTTTTTCTGCCCCAGTGAGAAGCAAGTTGACTTCATGTACAACAGTAGATGCCACTTGAAGATCTTTGTTCCTGGAAATTCCATAACCATGATCAAAACAGGAAACTACACAGTAACTTTTTAATTCAAAGCTTTTTAGTCTTATGGAAAGTTAAGGAGACTTAAACATACAGAGTAAAAGAAAACACATATATGTATCTCATACAGAGGATATCTCCATTTTACTACAGTACTTTGTTTCCCTGTCCTGAATTTCTACTTTTCAAAACTCATAGGAAGCTTTTTCTCCATAATTTTTAAGTTTGAGAGTTTAACTTGCTAAGAATTCTAGCAGGGAGTTTGATTCTTCATAAAGAAGAACCACATTTCTCCTTCCCTTGTTCCTTCAACATACACTGGGGATGCACATGGACACACACACACACACACACACACACACATGTACACACACATGCATGCAGAAACTGCTATCAGCAAACATGAAGATAAAGAGCTTTATTGGTTTCAACATTTCAAGCAGAGACAACAGAAGACCAAATCTAAAATAAAGAGAACCCTGGAATTAGCACAATTTTTAGGCTAGTTCATTGGATCAACATCACTGTGCAGGAACCAGGTTCTTTCTGCATTTAACTTGTGTCTCTCTTAGCATGCTGATATGTCCTCTTAAGGTGATTCTCCTCGTGATCCCAAGACAGCTGGTACAACTCCATGTACAGAATGCTGGTTGCTAATCTAAACAGAGAAAAGAACAATTTCTGGTACATTTTTTAAAAAGCAAAATCATATCTTTTCCTGGGCTATCATCTTTCTCCAAGTAGATCTCTTCTTATGTCTTTTTGGCCAGAATAGTCTCAAATGCCCATTTGTCATCCATGGAAAGGTTTACCAGTCAAGTTCACCTCCGAGGAGGTGAGGAAAGATCCTCCCTTGAATCACATGATTGCCTGATACCTGGAACAAACAGGGTCTGCACAAAGGATTTCTCAGAAAAATGTTCAGAAACAGAATGTGCAACATGAAGCTTTCTCTCAAGTCCCACTTCATCCCCATAGCACATATTCTCACATCTCGCTGGGAAGAAAAGGGTTCAGAACAGGATTATTTCTAATAGTAGTTTGCCACAATATCCTGCTCTTCTTCTTATGGGCCATAGGAATAAGATCAAGCATCTTAACAGTAATGTTTCAGTTTAGCCCCTGTAAAATGGAATAACATCATAATAGCTACCTCATCATATGTTTTTGAAGATTAAATGAAACAAGATAGGAAAAAAATGACACGTAAGTGTATCAGTATGCCATAGATATTAGTTCCTTTTTTGCTTTCCCATTCTTCCCTACTTTCCTTTGCCTCCCAGCTTCCATCTGTGGATCTAGAAAGAGGAGGGTCACATGGGAATAAGTACATTAAATTTTCATGTGTCTGACATTATGTTTATTTTTAAACTTGATAACATACTTATTCTACAAAGTAAGTGATAACATATTCATTTTGTTCTATATTTCAGTCTCAGTAACCTACTCTATCTGGATCCAGAGCTCACAAATTTAATTCTTCACCTTTGTCTCTTACTAGCCAACTGTCAGAGAATAAATCAGGAAGAGACAAGCTGGATAACACTAACTACTCAGAGATCAGCAGACCCCTAAATTCTGTTCTTGTTCCCTTACAATCTCCTTGTAGTATCTTAGTTTTAGATACCCTTTGGTGCAGTGTTTAGGTTATAGTGCTATGTAGTTAACGAGAGTACAGGAGTTTTTCTAGAGTGTCAATGAAGCTGAAACTGAAGTAGAGAAGATTTGATGAAATAATTGATTTCTAAAGCAGAGTTTGGAAGATGACCAAAAATTAGAGAGGAGAAAAAGATGGAGTCATGCTGAGCAAAGGATACTATATACATAAAACTTTGGAGGGTAAAAAGTATCACAGAGAGTCCTAAAAGGAAAAAAATTATTTCAGTGCAAGAGAATTCTGGCAGGCGATGTGGCTGGAAGGATTTCACACTTTATTCTGTCAACTATAAAGAAATATTCAAAGGTTTAGTCAAGGAAGAGACATGATCAAACTCATTTTAGTAAAATCATTCCCATGGAGGATAAAAGGAGGCTTTGAGGTGATATTTTTCTATGTTGGATAAAATAGTAGTCTGTAAACAAGAACTGTAGGAAAGAGGAAGAACAGTTTTGGAAAGGAAGACGATGAGCCAACTCAGGACACAGAGTTTTAGGCGTTCCTGGAGGATGGAGCTCTGTGCCTAACACTGGACTCAAAAGGAAGCAACTTGTCCAACACTGCTTATAGAATTTCCTATTTTCCTTAAGCTTCTTCAATATTATTCTTTAGAATTTAGAACAACTAAAATGTTTTACTTGGGGAGACTTAATTGTAATATATTCCTTGGTTACCCCTTTCATGTGGTAGTCAGGGTTTTCAAGGAAATAGGTTTAATACTAGACACATAATTCATACAATTATTTTATAGTATTTGCCCAAAAAGTCATATGCAGAAGAGTACAAGAGATATGTCTACCCACTAGAATCCTGAAGAATCCTTCAGGGGCCCTAGATCCTACAGCAATGTCCTACAGGAAACCAGCTGGAGGCCTGGGGCCCAGGACATTATGTTATATAAGTCTGTATCAAGAATCTGCACTGGGAAGGTTAAGAGGTCAGTGGCAGAACATAGAAAATCTGCACCAGCAGGATGAAAGATCTGTGCTAGCAGGCTCAAGGGTCCCCGGAAAACAACTGCAGCCATGCTCAGCAACAGCAAGGACCTGAGCTCCTCTGACAATGAGAACAGCTGAGTTCATATCAGGAAAACCAGCATAGCAGGCTTCTCCAGGAGAACCAACAGCACCCATCTTCCCCTCCAATTCTCCTTTCATGTTGTTGTCAACAGTCCTCAGGCGACTCTTCCACACCCAGAACCACACTGACTCACTTGAGCTGGGTGCTATAAGTTGACCCTTGGTTAACTCACCACACGTGCTTTTGAATTTTATTATTCCAAAAAAAAAGTTTATATAAATTAGATTTTTAATTTTATTATTCAAAAAAAGGTTTTAACCAACTAGCTAAGTTTTCCTTGTTAGAAAGTGACCACCTTTGTTTCAGGAGGTTACTTTACGCTCACTGAAGCGTCCAAAGTCTTCCTCATTTGTCAGAGATTTCATGTCCCCAGTCACCATGAAAACAAGGCAACTCTTCAGCTTCTTATAAAAGTCCCCATAGGTGAGTGATGTGTCGTCAGTCTTCTGCCCTGGGTCATTGTGATTTTTCAGAATGGCCATAGTTTCATAATGTCATAAATGATAGATAATTGGAAACAAGGACATAATTTTTTTTGAAAAGGGGAAGAGGAGCAAGAGATAGAAAGAGAGGGGGCATTAAAAAGAATTAAGATGTGTTGTTTACCTCTACCAACTCCCCCAAATGAATGTAATCATTATGTAAAACAAACACATACTAACAGAAATTTCTAAAAATTAAAAAAAATTGTAGAGGAAAAAGTTCTTGGGTGAATTTCATCTAGATTTGTGATCTATTTATATGTAGTTTGACAGTTTAATCCTGAAAATATTTTTTCTCAATTCTTTTCAGCCAAAAACTAAATAGTACATAGGTTATATTTCTTCACTCTAAGAATGGACATGGTTTTGTGGATGGGATGTAATAGCTGGGATCCCATTAAGCTGCACTGCATAGAACATGGAAACATGACTACAGTATTTGAATCTTGAGTCTATTGCACAAGTCTTTAAATTAAGTACTGATATACACTGCCAGAAATGGAAAGAATCCTCAAATAGCTATCAGGGAGATAACCAAGACATTCAGACTGGAAAATGGGCAGCTTGTCCACTTCTGAACATCTAAATGACTAGAACCTAATACTACACAATGACTTCTTAGTTAAAAGCTTAAAGGTTTTTATTTGTCATAGTTGATGACTAAGTTAGCATTAAATTTTAGATAACGTCTATGAGATTCATAAGGTTGATTATGAGTGAAGATTATGAAATTGTACACATATGCAAAATACAACCATCCATTCATTTTATTAATTCAATCATAGATTTTATTTTTTGTGCCACATACAGTGTCCATGTTACACATGGAGACTGTACAGTCAAACAAACATGACCTTGTATCTCAAGAAGCCTAAGACGCAGGTTGCAAGGGATAGCATTAGGTATCACATCACTGTTGCTAAAGATGTGAATCCTGAGCATGAATATTGCTGAGGAACAATAAACAACATCAAAATACTAGGGAAATATCTCCTGGAGGAGGTAATGGGTGCTGAGTTTTGAAGAGAGAGAAACAGAAAGCTTCATGAAGGAGGGAGAGTGAGAGAGGAAGAGGCAGTGCAGGAAACCTGGTCAACACAGCAGAGGAGGTGAATGGGCTGAAGCAGAGGTGTCTCTAGAGCTTGAATGAAGAGGCTGCAAAAGTCCTGGTGGAGTGGGGTGAATGGATGGAAGATAATACTCTAGAGGGAGACTGAATCTGAACGTAAGAGTTTTCTGTCCCATTACATTGGAACAGAAGCAGTGACATTGTATTTTTAAAAAGTCCTCTTCTTTTGGAAGTCCTCCATCCCTCCTGATGTCTCTTTTTGTGAGACTTATCACAGATACTATTTCAGCCCACCTAACTGAGGGCCCATTTGATTCATGTCTTTCACATTCACTACATTGTCAAAGTCCTCTGTGCTTCTGCTTATGCACCTCAGATCCCTTTGCTTATAATGTTCTATTTAACATAAGCCGTATGAGGACAAGGACCAGAACTTATTGCAGTGCCTGGAGCATGGTAGATATCCAATAGATGCTGATTGACTGAATATATGACTGAAAGTTAGAAATGGGAAACCATTGAAAGTCCTTATGAAGTGAATGATTTGCTAAATTACATTTACATATCAGAAAAATACTACCAAAAAGCCCCAAAGAATGAATTGGAAGATGAAAAAAACCACAGGCAAAGAGCTAAGAACAGCCGTTGGGGTATTACCATTAAGAATTGGTACGTCTGAAGTCAAGTAGTATCAGAGCAAGTGGCAGGAGAAAGCAGGTTGATTCATGAAAAGATATATAGATTAGAAAGCTTAGAATCTATAACTTGGCATTTAATTAGATGACTGGAACAAATTAAATTGAGATATCGAGCTTAACTATTAGAGATTGGACTCCCTGGGAAAGACTGAGGCATGAATTAGTGTGTAGCAGGGTTATGACCTCCCACCATTAATAAAAGGAAGGAAAGGCAAGAAAAGAAGCCAAATCAGGCAGAAGTTGGGCTCTGATGGAGATTCATGGAAGGTCTTAGCCAACCCTATGGTGGTCTCTGAAGCCTGGATGGCCCATGGAGGCATGGAGCTCCAGGGAGGCTATGTCAGTCACTCACTGAGTGCAGTCTGGCCATCAAAGTGGCCCATGCTTCGATATGGCAGTTTTCCTCAGCCAGGCAGACCACTGGAGGCTGTCTTGTGGCCCACTCAGCAGCTGGATAGACCCTTCCTCAGTCAGGGAAGAAGATCAGACTAGGCCACCACACCAGGATTAATCTTCATTTGGAACTACTAAGAGACATCTCTGAGGATAAATTTCAAGGGCAGGACTATAAATTCAGTTTTCAAGTATGCAATTTGGAGCCTGTGGGTCACCTGAAAAGAAATGATTCAAAAGGTATCGGTTAGAGGTGAATGTGGAGAAAATAGCAGAAAAATGGATTCAAGAAAAAAGAAGGAATAGCACCATAAAATGGTGCTCTCACAGAAGAAGAAAAGATGGAATTTCAGGTGGGAGGAAGCAATGACTGTGTCTGAACCAGGTAAGAAAATAACCTCAAATTGTCTACTGAATTTAGTGAAATAGTCTGACCTTTGCCAAAGAGCATCTGTGGGATGGAGGGGAAGCTGGACTGTAACATATTAGGATGTGTATGCAGTGAGAAACACTGCTGTGAAAGAAGGGTAATTATTCTTTCAAGCATGTGCTATGAAAGAAAGCTGACCCTTAGCATGATACTACAAAGGGGTGTTGATTAAGGGAGGTTTTGGTTGGTGTTTGTTTGTTTGCTGAATGGAAATATAGGAAATGATTTTATAGCAAAAAGAAAACGATTATTGAAAAGTTGAGGAGCCAGAGAAAGGAGAGATTCAAGAGATGGAGGAATTTTCCAAAGAGTAGAGAAGTAGTCTAGGGTGTTTGCAATGAAGTCTTTCTGCTAGGATGGGAGGCAATAAGGCTAAAGAATAAGCATGGCTATGTGTGTGAGATTTAAAACCATGGCCTTGATTTCCTAATGAAGGTAAAGAGAGCAATGTGTGATAGAGGACCTGAGGTGTGTAGTTTAAGAACAAGATGGAATTTTTAAAAGAATTTCCCTTAAAAGAATGCCCTATTTCATTTATTATCTCAGTAAATCTCTATTTCGTGTTTCTGTGTATCAGCCACAATGCTAGTAGCTGGAATTCCAGAAGTGACTTAGTCCAGCCTATTTCCTACCAAGAGTTTCATGGGTGTTTATGTGCATTCACACAGGAACTTGTGCTTACAAGCGTTCTATGATGGTTTTCATCCTGCAATGATCACAGCTGCTGTGTGATACAGTAAATTCTTTTACACATTGTTACATATAGTGGATGCACAGGCTCAAGGTCATAAATTGCTGCTTGTTTGCATATGATTAATGTTCAGTCACAGTGCTTAGTCTTTTGATTTTTTTATAACATGTATTTTGTAGTGGTGTGTGATATTTGATATTGTATTACATATGAGAGATACCAAACTCTGGTAAATATTGCTATTTTTGTTTCATAGTTTCTAAATTGTAACTAAAAATAAATTTTAAAATCATGTATTTTGTTACATAAATAACTGCAAATTTGTTTTTTTTTTATTTAAAAGAGAATAAAACAAAAGGGGGTAGTACAGAGCAGATCAGAAGAGGACAACATAGGCAACACAGTACTTTACATTAAGTCAACTGGACATCAACATTATCTAACGCCATATCTCTAACTCTGCTATAGTTGAGCATAGTTTCAATTACAATAATATCAAACATAACACAATAGTATAAA
>PVJX010025399.1:0-26961 GCA_004027295.1 Dolichotis patagonum | reverse complement strand
CATGTTTGGCTCCTTTATCAAAGATGAGGTGGTTCAGTGAGTTTGCAGTTGTGGTTGTATCTTCCAATCTATTCCACTGATCCTCGGGTCTGTTTCTATTCCAGTACCATACTGACTTTATCACTGTAGCTTTGTAGTATAATTTTAAGTCGGGGATTGTGATGCCTCCTGCCTTGCCTTTGTTGCTTAGAATTGCCTTGAAAGCAAACATCTTTACATAACATCTGAATAGCAAGCGATGCTGGTTTTCCACTTATAAATGTAGAGTTCTTTTTGAAATAAATTTTAATTTTTGAATATTTTATGAAAAATATGAAGCAAAAAGTACAGGATGTAATTGGATGTGATGAGAATCATAGACAGTTCACAAGGGACTACACACATGAACAATCTTGAGGGAATGCTCATTTAATTCAGTCTTCTCACGTATAGGTGAGAAGTCCACAGCCTGGAAGAGTGATATGTTAACCTTGCATTCAAGACACTGAGGCAGGGAGTTATGAATTCAAAGCCAGCCACCTGAGCTACATAAAAAGATTCTGTCTCCAAAAAGCACACATGATGAAAGAAACAGACAGAGACAGAGAGGCAGAGATGGAGACAGAGACAGAGAGAGACAGAGGGAGACAGAGAAAGGTCTTTTTTCCAAGTCTGAGCTGCTTTTAGAGAGTGAAGTATCCAGGCCTCTCGGTTTTCCATTCAGTGCACTCCACATAGACCAGATAGTTTGGTTTTTGTTTTTGTTTTTGTTTTTGTTTTTGTTTTTGTTTTGGAGACTCCAATGAAAACTGTAAGTCATCTTTCCCAAAGAGTAATGGAAAAAGAACTCATATAATTCTGCTTCCCATTTCAGCAATTACTTAGACAAGGCAGTCCTTCCTTGGATCTAAGGTTAAGAAATCCTGATCTAACCACTGTGCTGCCCACAAGTGATATTACATGACAGGAAGCAAGGATTCACACTGGCCTGGACTCAGCATCTAAGTGTTATCAGAACTTGATACACTATCTCGGGAAAGTATGTTTCAGACACATGAAAGCTTTGGTCTTCTGTCTCCTCCTCTACCGAGACTGATCAGCGCTAAAAGGTTGGCTCCAGTAGACAGCGTGTGGCTGCCGGTCAAATGACAACACATGGCCAGCACTGCACTTCAGAACGGAGAGGCTAAACCCGTTTAGACAGCTCCTTTCTTCCATAAACACCAGAGACAAGGAGAAAAGTAAAAACAGCAGCAACCACACAAGCCAGACATTAGACACAAAAGGTTCCAGCTTGAGAGATGATCATTTTGAGCTGTCTGTCGGAACGCTTTCTGCTGATGCCTTTGGCGCTCACCTGAGCTTTCATCTTTCCCCGCCAACCGTCAGCAGCTTTCTCCAGAGACGCAGCTAACAACCAGTTGGATAATGACTTAAAACAAGCTATCACAAGCACCACTGGGGAAATGACTGGATTCTACAGAGTGGATGGGGATTACATTCTAATTTATTCACCAACTAGAAATGCATGGGCACTATTTAAAGATGTATTTTGAAAAAACTGGCATTAAAAGAGGGTCAGCCCTGGAATTACATGTCTAGCACATTTTTGAACATCATTTCACATGATTAAGGCTGGGAAATCTCCATGAAATAAGGACAGACTCCCAAAGACAGAAACCATGGCACTTCTATGTGTTACAAGCTAATTCACCCTCACACAGAAAAAAGCGGAAGGAAGGAAGGAAATCCTGGTAGATACTTAGGGCCTGGCTTGGCTCTAGGGGACTTTCATTCCTACCTCCCTACTGCCCAAATGTGCAAGTCAGCTACTTTCAAGCCGAACTTATGACATTTTCCTTTAACAGCAAATTCTAAAAGATATTTGCCTCCTTTTTCAATACTGGAATTGTTAAGTGTCACCTGTATGTCTTTGTGAACACTTCCATGCTGGTTCTAAGGGTTGTTTCAGAGCTCACCCTCCTGGAAAACACACTCAATCAACAAATATTCAAGTTAATGTCATATACCACACACTATTCCCATCGTTAGGAAGTAGCAGTAAATAAAACAGCAAGGGTCACACACTATCAGGTCCTGATGTCCCCCAAGAGAAGAGGCAAAGGGACACTGGGACAGCCAAGGAGCACTCCAGGACTCAGAGAGGCTTAAGTGCAGGAATTTTAAAACTGCAAAATACACGAAAGCGTTTGCTTACGTTCTCCCAGAGCAGAGCACGGGGCCCACAGTGAGAAGCCGCCTGGAGTCCTCTGACTGGAGGGTCCGGCTGGGGCTGAGGTGACTGCTGCCCATGCTGACACCTCCCTGTCACAGCATGGCCCCAGCGGGGACCCCAGTGCTAACCCGACTCTAATCCCACTAGAATGGAAAACACTCCTCATGCAAGGGAGCGCACCACAGGACCAAGTCTGACCTGGGGGTATGAACCCAGGCAGAAACGGCAAAGCCAGGAGGTGGTGTGTTGGCCGGGGAACAGCTCCGGCCCTCTCCGTCCTGTCTCTCCTCTTGTCTTCCTTGCTTGTGCGTGTGTACACGTGTGTGTGCCGCTTGCACTCTCGTTCTATCTTCTCTCTGCCTTTCTGCTCCTCGCACTACTCCTACTTGGAGCACCGGATGCTTAATACGGCTGTGACATCATCTTCAGAAGTGTTCCACACAGCCGGGAACAGTGACACGGCTACGGTTCCAGCTGCTCAGGAGGCTGAGGCAGGATCTCAGGCTAGCGCCAACCCATGCGACACTGCTGTACTGTCTTAAAAATACTTCTAAAAATTGTTTTAAAGGGCTGGGAATGTAGCTCAGTGGTAGAGTGCTTGCCTTTCCTGTACTAGGCCATATGTTTGGTATCCAGTACTGCAAAATAGTATTAGTAGTAGTAGTAATAATCATGGCACGGAACAAGGTATCATGCAGTGAGAGAAATCCTGAGTCAGTACCCTCAACTCTGACTCTAACCACTGTGGGGACCCTGGGAAACTCAGTACATCGCTCCAGCCTGAGTCCTTAGTCCCCTATCTACACGCGGCCATGGCACGGGCCACTGGAGAGGAGTGCAGAGCTGCTGCGGCTGGCTAACACGGGTGGGAGCCTGCACAGCGCGCTGGGGAGACGGCAGCGACCGACCTCAGCGCCCACAGGATGAGCCTTGGAGGGGCACCTGGCTGACTCATGTTCAGAAGTACCGCTGGCTGCTGGTTAGAGGGTAAACTCAAGAGGGGCAGGAAACAGAGACTCCCAGGGCCACAGCGAGTCCCCCAGTCCTAGAGAGCACTGGACCCATCCCATCCGGAGGGCAGAGCTGACCGCTGACATGAGAGTGCTAATGAGGACCCCATGCTCAGGGCCTCAAGCGCTCTTCAGACTTAAGTTTCTATGATTCGTAGGTTTTTCCCTTTCTTCATGGTGGAGTCTTCTTACTTACACAGAAATGAATTCTTTAAAACTATAAGTGTATGTTCTGGGCTGGGGACATAGCTCAGAGGCACAAATACCTGCCTGGCAAGTGTGAGGTCATGAGTTTGATCCCCGGTACCAAAAATAAAGTGTATGTTCTCCGTGTTCTCTCTTTTTAGTTCCTGCTGTCTTCAGAAAATTTTACAATAAGGGAAAATCTAAGACAAAAATCCATTAGAAGAAGAAGAGGAAGAGGAGGAAGGAGGAGGAAAGGAAGGCAGGAAGGCAGTCAGACAGACAGACAGACAGACAAGACAGATGACCAGCCAGGCATAGTGGTGTATGCAGACAATCCCAGCACCTGGGAGGCTGAGACAGTAAGACCACTGTGAGTTCAAGGCCAGCCTGGGCTACACACTGAGTTCAACTCTAGCCTGAACTACCTAATGTCTCAAAAAAAGTCCATTTTTAGAGACCTAGTCTTTTCCAGTTAATCGCTAAATTGTGCTATGTTCATACTTTCTTGGATTTAGAGAAAGTATTGAACTGTTGCTGGGCCCAGCGCAATCTTGTCCTCAGAGGCAGATCGAGAAGCCAAGATGGACCTCCATCTAGAAACAGGAGCCTGTTGCAGACCACAGACCCCTGCTGACCCCGGCACCCTGGCCAGCACTGCTCCTGGTGCTGGGTCTGCCTCTCCCTGAGGGAAGCATTCAGCTAATGGAAAATGGATGCGAATCCACGCTCTGCTTCCTCAGCCCGGGTTTCCTCACATAATCGCACAGAGCCTCAGTTTCCACAGTGTAAAACACCTCCTGCTTACAGTGTGAGGAAAAGAAAACGTTCTCTGAATGAGTGGACAACGGTGGGTGACAGCCAGCGGGAAGGAGAACTCAACCCATACAGCATTCAGGTCACAAACAGAGGCTGCTCCTGGCGTGCACGGCCTGAACCGTGGGCACGACCTGGATGCCGGTGCTGCATGTCCGCGTCGGCACTGAGGCCTCTGAAAAAGTGATTAGACGGTGTCTGGCAAGGAGTGACATAACAAGCTCAGAAAGCTTCGACTCGCTCAATTATGGAGTCTGCTCCAGCCGTTTATAGTTGATTCATCCTGCCTGACACAGGCTGTATTACCAATACCAAGAGTACGTTCTTCTGTCTTCAAGACAAGCAACTCTGTCTACTTTCCATGCAACTGGACTTTTAAAAAATATCTTAATCTGTGTCAGTATTTGGCAATGAAATGTTACAAACCCATTTCACATAGGTCCACACTCCCCTTCACTTTTATAGAAAAGGTTTTCACAGAACTCTGGTTCTTGTGTCCTGATTAATAGTTACAACATACATTCTGCATTTATCTACAGTGCCATGGCTAACCACCAGTGGATCTGAGTTCAAACCCCTATGTCACCACCTACCCTTCAGCAAATGATTAAACTTTGTGAAGATTCCATATTTTCAACAGTAAAGTGCTGATCGGCGATGATAGCACCTAACTCACGGGGCTTTGTGAATACTAAGTAAGTCACTTAAAGCACTTATTTAAAGCACAGTTCTAGCACAGAGTGAATGAAGCTATGAACATGGTATTGCCCAAGATGCTTTCACTGCAAGAGAACGGTATTTAGGCAGGGCTTACTGTTGCTATTTTAGTTTACTAACTGAATTGTTTATATCTATCTCTCTACAAAATGGTGGGGTTATTTTTAAAGACAGGTCACAGCAACAAAAGGGAACAAGACTAATAAAATTACAAAGCAGGCAAAAGCAAAAAGAAGTCATCATGGGCAGATTCGTACGGGGTCTGAGGCAGAGTCACCTGAAACTCATGACCCCCAGGCCCTGTGGACGCCAGAGGGGCTCAGGCCATAAGCTTGCACCGTGTGATACGAGCCTTGTCAACGCACATTGGCTGAGACTGCTGTCCAATGTTCCTCCCACAATGCTTAAGTTGTATGATACTGGAAAAGCCAGGGGCATTTTAAGGAAGCTGACATAGGGAGATATGTAATTTGGGTTTAATAGAATATTATTCTTGTAAGTCCCAGTCAATTCTGTACACAAAGTATTGCTAACATAAGAATGGCCTTTAGGAATATTCCTACCTCCCTAGCCTAACTCTCAGCATGTATTAATTTGGAGGTGACCCAAAGATATAGGATCAAAAGATCTTGTTTGATCTAAATGTGCCTTTGGCAACTGCTGCTAAAAATATACAGGTAGCAGACAGAAAATAAAAATGTATCAAGCAGTAGAAAAAACAGGAAGTTGTTTTTCTGAATATCATGGTGTTCCTATTACTTGTTTCCTTTTAAAATCTGAAATTTCTTTTCTCATCAAATACAATTATTTACTTTTGTATTTAATGCATTTTGTACTTAATGTTTTTATTTTACGTTCGTTTTGTTTTGCTTTGCTCTGTGTTTGCAGTACTGAGGACTGAACTCAAGTCCTTTGCACTGAACTACATTCTCTTCTCTCCCCCTCCCCCTCCCCTTGTGTCTCTGTCTCTCTCTCTCTCTCTCTCTCTCTCTCTCTCTCTCTCTCTCTATTTTTTATTCTGAGACAGGGTCTGGCTAAGTTGCTGGGGCTGGGCTTGGACTTGCAGTCATCTTGCCTCAGCTTGTCAGAGTATAGGATTACACATGTGAACCCAAGCCCAGCACATTCTTTTTCTTAAAAAGATCCCCTAAGTTTTAATTTGTTTAGGCCTCACATAACCTGAATCCACTGTTACTTAAAACATCAAATCTATCCCTGTGTTTCCTGACAATCAGAGTAATAAGGAAACAGTATGTTACATACTTCTTTTAAAATAAAAGAGAAAAGAAAGTGTAACAAAATTATTTTTAAATATGATCAAACATAAGATATTACTTCCACAATGAGATGACCTTACAACAGTTTACATGAAGTTTAAGAAGAAAAACAAAAACTGGTAAGAAACACTGAGTCAAATGCCACAAGCACACAGTACTTCCAGCCCCAAGGCCAGTGTTCTTAGTCACCAGTTTACATTTTCTACTTAAGTAGAGCAAAGACTACTTGGTGTGATAGTACACACTTATAAGCCCAGTACCCAGGCAGCTGAGGCAGAAGGATTTCTGTGAGTCTGAGGCCCGCCTGGGCTACAAAGGCAGTTCAAGGCAGCCTGAACTGCATGGTGAAACCCTGTCTCAAAAAGACCAAAAAAAGAAAAAAGAGGAGGAGGAGGAGGGAAGCTGGAGAACAAGACAGTCCTCTGATTCCAAACTTTAATCCCTGACCTTTAAGATATGTACCGTGGAGGCTGGAGGACTACCTCATCTCAGATTCTTTACCTGAGGCTTGGGAATATACCTCAGCAGCACAGCGCCTGCCAGACAAGCACAAGGTCGTGAGTTTGATCCCCAGTTCCCCCCCAAAAAGGAAAGAAAACTGTAAGCAGATTCTCCTGCAGTGTTAGAGTGCTGTACTTGTAATAATCTACAGAACTTCAGCTCAAAAAGCTCAAAATCCTCACTCGGAAGAGGATCTATTTTTTCTAACAACTATGATTTTATTCATTACTGTTGGATGATTAGTGAACTGCATATGATATAATCATATATCATATATCAGGACTATAAAAGCACCCTCGTGGTAATCCCAGCACTACGAGAGGCTGAGACAGAGGAATCAACAAGTTTGTGCCCAGCCTGGAACAGGGATATAGGTCAGTGTGAAGGGTTTGGGTTCAAGCCCTCCATACCAAAATACATAAAGAGTAAAACAATAAAAGTACCTTGATGTATTGATCAATTAGTTACTGACAGTTATCTACTATGTCTGGCATTTTACATATATTTCATCAGAAAAGCATCAGAAGAGACTTAAGGAGCAAAGTATATTACCTCCATTTTACTGAACATTAAATTGGACAGTTGGATAATTTGTGGAAATGTAAACTCTGATCTGATAGCTCAAAACCCTGCCTCTTTGTACCGTATCTAACAGGGAGAAATAATACTGCTTCTAATAACTTAAAATCTAGGTCAATGAGCGGATTTAACATTTAAAGCAAAGTAAAGTAGAGGGGTCACAGACCCTTAAAAAATATGTTTTATTTCAGGCCAGGGCAAGGGGAGAGGGGGCACAATGCACAAATTCTTATATAAAATGTCTTGAGCTCACAGAACCCAAGTTCAAATGCCTGTTTATGAATGAGAAGGTAAACAAAGGAAAAGCAACACAGAAATATACTTTTAAAAACTGAAAAGTCAAATTATAACACATGTTCACAAACTGGTAACTGGAGAGGAAAATAATTTATAAAATGAGAAGTGACAAGTGGAATAAATGAGGAAAAGTCACAGAAATCTGGCTTCAATATATTTCACAAAGCTGGATACTTCTTTACTTTTTTTCTTTAAAGAAAAAAGATTGGGTTTATTTTCTTAATCCACTCCATTTCCCAATCCATCACTCACTGAAACACATTGCCTGGATTTTAGAAATATAGTTTATTTTGTGACCACCAACTACTTTTGTGGCAGAAAAGACAAAGACAAGTAGAGAAAGCAACCAAAAGTCAGATTCAGTGGCAGCTCCCTATCACCTATGCACACTAAAGCCAAGGACAAAAACCCACTCTGAACCACACAGGGACCACGCTGTGCAGCACAAGCCTCAGTTCGCCTCAAGCACAACCATCCTCTCCAGGTGCCCCGTCGCTGGCAAGTTCACCTCAGGGCGCACACAGTATTACAAGTGGTGTTTAACCTCTACCAAGTAAGACAAAGGCAGCCAGAGGTTGAAACAGACATACCTTCTCATATGTTTGAAACACAGACTTGTAAAATATTTTAGCTTAATTTAAAAATGGTTATTCTAGTAAATTTTATTTTTTCCGGCACTAAAATTAGGGACGAAGAGCTAATGAATACAGTGTTATTTGGCCCAAGATAAAAGACGTAGACCTTCGCATGCAACATGCAACCACCGAAGAAATTTCTGTACAGAATCACACTAAGTAGAACCCATTCAACCACTGTCAGTGTTTCAATGCCAGCGTCCAAGTGGGCAAGCACCAGAATGACAACTGTCTTCTCTTATGGAGCCATAAGAGAACAGAAGTCAGCTTCAGCCAAGAGGACAAAGCTTGCTCATGTCAGTGAAGAGCACAGCTAGATTCATTTAGAAGTGAAATCTTTGCGATGAAAAGTCAAATTGCAGAAAAAAATCTGTAATCCCCTGTATAGTGAACTTCTCCTCCCTGCTTTCATGAGATTATATTATCATGAATTCCCATTTTACTTAGGTTTTCCAAAATTCTAAATTCCCAATAAATGAATTATATTTGACTTCTAGAAGAAACTATATCCTACTGGCTTCATATAATACAAACCAAATCAAGTCACTGAATTGATCATAGCTATAATGTTTCGGTTTATTTTAATTACATATTAATAGCATATTAACTAGGTTAAATTAAATATATTGTTCTGTCTTTTGATGAATGCCAATGATTTATGACAATAGTCTGTAGTTAATATCCACCTTTGTTCCCAAAATATATTTATATAAATGAACTCTCTGTACTTCAAAACCCAAATTCACAAGAAAAGCATCTTTTAAATCTTACTGCTGTAAGCTCATTTTCCCAAACTGTTATTACACATAATAATAGAGACTTGATTTGACAGCTCCTGTAATAACACATCATAAATTTTACATTGAATCTTCCTCTGTGAGTGTGTTTACCTTAAACTCTTGTGATGGCAAAGCCATCTCCCTCAAAGCTGATTGGTTGTACACGTCTACAACAGTGCTTAAATGTGATCTTGCTATGCCAAGGGTTCTGACAAGGAGGAATCTTTTTATTTTATGCCTTTTTGGTACTCAATATAACATCTTCATGAAGAATTTTTGTCTTGTTATTAAGAAATAAATGTGTCTTGCTCCTTAGCTCTCCCTGACTTCAGCAATTTGTAGTTGTTTCCACTACAGACCATTAAGAATCTATTTCAAAGACACATTAACAAAGTTGAAGTAAAAATTCATTTTTTAAATATCTTGCAGCTTCTAACCAGCACTGGGTGAGTATCAGAAATTAATATAAAATACAGAGTGCCAAATAATGAACTTAATTTGTAGATATTGACTGATTTCCTTATTTTATTCCTTAATTTTGGTTGTATAATCATTTTGTAGAGTAATCTGATAAAAGTTTAAACTCTTGGTTTATTTAGCATGTTTGTTTTTCTAATAGGTTTTCTTCCAAACTATTTAGATTTCCTTTAATGTTGTACCTTTGTGTATTTCTCCATAAAGATGTGAAGTTTTGTCAACATTTCACTAAAAGTATCTCAAAATACAATTCGTATGTCATTTTCTCTCTGATTTAGCTTTTATCCTAATCTTAAAGCATGGAAGATTAATTTTGATGTTGAGAACCGTCTAACAAAGGTATGATCAGATAAAATGACCAACGCAATGTGCACCAGCTCAGCAGTGATGCCTCTCTATTTGTTCCATTTATCTGTCTGATAGCTTATATTTAAACCTCTCATGCTAAATCTTTATTTCTTCCTAAGGCTTATGAAAGTTTTAGTGAAAAAATGCGACTGCTTCACTGCAGAAAGGGGGCCTCTTTTCCTAAACTATATAACTTGGTGAGTATTCTCATTTATTTTTCAGAGTCTAATCTATCAAACAAAATGCTGTCAGAAGTATAGTTGAGTGGACAAAGTACTTTTTAATACATAAGAAGAACCACAGAGTATCTGTGCTAATAGATGAAAAAGAATTTACATAGTCTTTGTACTTCATAGCAATCACTGAAAACTATTTTCAATTCTAAAAACAATCAGAAACTTTTATTCAGTCATGAACTTTTAGACGTAGAATGAATCTTAAAAGTCATCTAAGATAATAAACTAATGTTATAAAAAAAAGTAAGTGGCATTTGATGAGTATTTGCAAAATAAAAAGTCACATCTATCATGAGGATACAAAATTATCAAGAATAGGCATGATGGCTACAATAGAGATGAAATTGATGAATAATCAGGAAAGTAAACATCCAAAGTTCCTCAAAATCTAGACTCATCATCCTGGGAAGAGTACAAAGAGTGAACCTACAGCAGCATTCTACTTGCTAGCTTCCTTGGGCTACTGTAACCTATATTACACACACTTGTTTCAACTGTTATTTAGCTACCAAAGAAATAAGTTTACATTTATTGGCAATTCTTATTGTCCTACCCAGCCCTTAAACAGAAGTGATTTTTAAAGGTAAAACAATAATAATTAGATAGAAAAAGGAACAGAAGAAAGAAGGGAAAATAGGATTTTTTTCCATCTGATTAGAATACAAGTCTTATATAATGCCATGTTGTCTTTAAAATCTTAAAAAGTAGCAGAAAGTCCTAATTTTGGAATGTACACTCATAAAAATTGTGAGTATTCTATACAGTAAACGTAGCTGGATATTTCTATGACTTTGTAAACTAACTTGTCACCTAGAAACACAAAGCTATAAATATTCCTTGTTTTTCAAGTGACTTCATAATTTCTAATTTCCATATTACAGTCATAATTTTCTCACACATCACCTCTCTGTCTCTCTGTCTCTGTCTCTCTCTCTCTCTCTCTCGTTCTCTCCCCCTCCCTCCCTCCCTCTCATCTTTCCTTTTTAATCTCACTCTTCAGCCAGCTCAGGACAGCATCAGGTAATAACTCATAGTACCTTACCACTGAAAATGGTAGTGTACACCCCGTATACCTGCACTCCCTACACAGGTGGGCAGGCTAGGACCTAAATAACTGCAGTGGACCCTAAGCACGGTACTTAGTCCAAAAACAACATTCTTATTTGTATTCTAGGTACCAAATGGAAAAATGAAGATGCTCTTGGTATTCCTAGGTCTGCTTGGTAATTCTGCTGCCATGCCAGTGAGTATTTCTAACCGTTTCCTTTGTGCAATGTTGCTGCACAGCTTGGGAACAAGAGTGGGGCTTGTTTCAGCTGAGGCCCTCATGTGTCACTGTATGCTCTCAGTTCCAGATGTACATGCCCCGAATGCCTGGATTTAGCAGCAAAAGTGAGGAGGTATGTATGCTCAGGGTCAGGGAGAGATTTTCCAGAGTCCATCCTATCACAGAAGTTTATGAAAAATAAGTATACTGACAAAACTTCCAATATGAAATTTCTTATAAAAGAAGTAAAGGCAGGAAGATGTGAAAGTCCTGAGGTAAAGTAGTAATTTCTCTTGGCATAGTCCTACCTGTGTACCTCAATATTGCTCTTCATAAAAGTGGGTTTATCTTTAAACTGAGTTGATACTAGCTTCTTGGATAACTGTGTTAGCTAGCAAAACTAGTCACTTGTATTAAGTGTTAAAAAGTAGATGTTTAAACACACAGATATCTTTTATACATAAAAGGCATCACTAGCCAAATCCAATACACCTCTGAAAGAACCATCATAGAATTATCTTGCTCTCAAACCTTGAGCACCAAATAAATAGAACAGAATATTCAAAACTTCAAAATAGACTTGATTTTTTTTATTATTTTATGTTGATTCTTCTCAAACTGAAATTCTAACTTAAAAAGACCCAGAAATTTTTTAAGGCCTACTCACTGTAAACTCATATATACCTACTGAAAGACATTATGACTGCCTACCTTCAAGTCAGAAATTCAACTTTATTCCTGGTCACCTGTCAACTGAAGACGCTTTCACTTTAGGTCGCATTAATGAATCCCTTTCATTGCAGATGATGCGCTATGGGCAATACAACTACATGCATCCCCCACCCGTAAGTTCTTCTTCATCCTATTTCTGATTATTTCTTGTTTACATCCAGAGAGCTACACCGTAATGTTCGCCTTAGGTAACAGAGGCAGTAGCTATCCAGGTGTCCAAATTATAATATCATTATAAAAGGTTCAAGGACAGAAAATCTCTTCACTTGTCCCCTCACACCAAATTTTCTCCTTTCTCATTACTAGTATTCTTTCCTGTAAGTCAAAATCATTTATTAATTACAAGGATTATTTATACCCAAGGAAAATTGATTCTGGGAAAAGATTACAGACGACAACAAAAATAGCATAAGTAACAACCACAAAAATAGCATAGTAAATACTATTGAGAAGGTAATTTTATTTATTACTTTGAAAGGTGACACTGAAATTGTTGGTTATTCTTGTCACTGCTAATTCTTAAAATAAGTTAATACATGAATTCAGTGTCAGTTGGCTCTTTGGGTATAGTTTTTCAAAATTTTATGATGGCCTAATAATAGGTCACTTCTGACTTTTACAGCCTGATCATGACAACCCTTAGGGAAAGGGGGAGGTCTCGGCAATTGTCTCTTAATTCTTTTCTCTTTTTCATTTGAATAAAGCCATTCTCACTTGAAGACTCTTGCCTAAAATCATCATTTTCAATATTCTCTTCCTCAACTTCTATGGCCCAACTTCCTCAGACCTTCCTCTTGCTCTCAGTGCGTTTGATAATGGGTCGACATTTTCACCAGCTTCACTTTCATAATATCCTGAATCCTAATTCTCATAGCTTTTGCACCACACTGCATCGTGAGTAATCATCCAATAAGTAGATACTAATTAATGAAAATTAGAGACAGACTGGCATTAAATCTCAGAGGAAATGTTTACCTGGAGACTGACATTGTTATACTGATGTCAATTCATAAATTTTCAAATTAGAACTACTTTTGTTACTCTGTCCAGCTTTGCAATCGTGGAGATCCTAATAACAAAAGCACAATTAATGAGGATCCACCTATAGCCAAGAAGCACAGGAACACTGGAAGGGTGTATATACAAGCAATTTTTACTTTCTCTTTTCCTGGTTTTGTTTTTTGTTCTGTTTTGTTTTGTTTTCTATTTTGCTTTACAGTCTTACATCCTTTACCTTCTGTTTTTTCCTCTCTTTAATCAGCGTGGTAACAAGTCACATGAGTTTTGAACTTGACATCAAATTCCCTGTAACCTACCTAACACACTTCTTACTTAAGATTCCAGAGTTAGAAATCATCAAATTGTTAAACTGACCTTCTTACTGAACTGTGCCTTTCAGTTAAGTCAGTTTTCTAGAAGATGGAAGTTCATTTTAGCATGATGACACTTAAAGTTCTGTTACTGAGTCAAGGCCACAGAATTTTTAAGCCTCCTGGCTGGGTTTACAGGATGGGGAGTCTGCAGCTCGGCCCCAAGGCGATGTCACTGTTTCTGCTGCTCTTTCAGATGGGACCTATGGGCCCTATGGGCCCTTACGGAAATGGTTTCCAAATTCCTCCACCTTACCCACAGTACCCAATGCCCCCCATGTGGCCCCATCCACTACCGAGTGGGTGGCAGAACCCCCCAGTACCCCAACACCAGACCAAGACTGATCCAAACCAGGAGACTCAGAAACCCAACCAGACTCAGCCCCAGACACCACCAGAAAAGCAGCCTTCAAATCAGCCACCGCAAGACCTGCCCAAGGACAAGGCGGATGCCCAGCCACCACAGGTGAGGCCTGCGGGGAGCTCCCAAGTAGGAATCACGAAAAGGCTGAAAAGCATCGCAGGGCCGGGTCTCTGCACACAGGCTTCCTGCAACATGCAGTGCAGGCAGGCCCATGTGGGAGCACAGTATTTAGTTTAGTTTTGACATTTATCCAAAACGACCTGGCAAGTTGATTCTAGCTTTTTTTGGTTAAAAATTACCTAAATAGGGGCCAGGGATATAGCTCAGTGACAAAGTGCCTGCCTGCTAAGTGCAAGGTCCTGAGTTTGATTCCTGGTACTCCCTATCTAAGTATCGTTGTAAAGAAGATCTTTTTACTGGGCGTGGGGGTGCATACCCAGCACTCTCAGACGCTGCAGCAGGAGGATCACAGGTCTGACTCCAGCCTGAGTGACTAAAATTTAGTGAGACACTATCTCAAAATAAATATTTAAAGGGTTGGCGATGTGGCGCAGTATGAAGGCTCTGAGTTCAATCCCTCAGAACCACACACACATAAGCAAAAGCATTCTTAGAATGTGGAGCCAATACATTACTACAAGTGTAAGGGTCAAGAAACAAAGTCGCACTGGGCATAGTGGCACACATCTGTAGTCCCAGCACTTGGGAGGCTGAGGCAGGAGGACTGCCGCAAGTTAGAGACCAGCCTGGGCTACATAGTGAGTTCATAGCCAGCCTGAACTACGGAGCCAGACCCTGTCTCAAAAACCAAAAAAATTGAAAAAAAATTAAGAAGAAGAGAAGAGAAAATAAAGGCTTAAGTACTACCCCCACCTTATCAGTTTATGGTGGTGAACAAGCCATTTCACCTTTCTAGACAATGATGTCTCCATTAATAAACTGACTGGTCTCCAAGTCCTTTCTAGACCTCTATTTTGACAGTTTAAACAGGTGTTCTGAAATTAGTATTGTTTCCAGTATTTCAGGATGACAGAGTATAGTCCTGATATAAAGCAAGATGTACAAATGGTCTCTCAAGACCTCGCCTGACCTGTATGAAGCTTCAGAAATCCTGTCATTTGGTCATTTATCATCACATGCAATGATAGGTACAGGGAATATAAAATCAATAAAAAGGTACTCCTGGATTTGAACCCTGATTTCAGCCACTCCCAAGGCATGAGACCTTGAGCAAGTGACAACTTCTCTAACTCTCAGAGTCAAGAGTAAAATGAGGACAATAATAGAACATATCTTTCATGCTTATCTGAGGACTCAGTTAACTTAATAGAAAATACTCAGCACAGTGCTTGGAAATAATTGTCAAATAATAGCAATTATTTTTACCATATCTGCCTTTAAAACACACACATGAGGAGAGGGGAGAGCTTAGTGCAAAAGGAAATATAAATCAAATTTCAAATAATTACATTCAGTTCATTTCATGTTGTATTTATTTTTCTCACTTTTGTATAACTCTAATTCTTTCTTTCTAGCCTTTCCCACCATTCAACAATGGATTATTCCCCTTTCAACAACCTCCATGGCCAATTCCACAGGTAAGAAGTTTTTATTTTCATATTAGCAATAAAAAATTATTTTGGTGTATTATACCTTAAGTTAATACAGTTTGCACACTGTAAAGGAATGCCCTACATCAATCAGGAGAGTAGGAAACAAATGCATCACAGCAGTGATCCACCAGAAAATGAACATTTTCCCACTGCACTTCCCACTCAGACTAACCCATGGCATGGAAACAACCTGAATCACCTAACAGCTACTAAAACCTCATTAATAAATTAATGTAAAAGGGTTGTGCTACTTTATTACTATCCCTCTACTTCCTTGATAGATTATGTATACAACACTCATTCTCATTCAGTGTAATGGGAAAACTAAAACAAAATGGAGTTTAAGAGCCAAAAAGTCAAATATGATCAGACCAAGACCTTTCTATGACATCTTATTATTTCTAACCACAGATATATCATTATAATCTTGCAAAATAATACTCATAAAAAAATTCTCAAAGTTTAAAACTATTAAAATAAAATAATATTGAAATAGCATTATAGGCATTTTAAAAAGAAATGACAAATTATCTGAACTAAAGAAATAGCAAAGGCTAGCTGTGGTCTATTAAAAAAAACTAAAACAACATCAAGAAATAACTGACAACTGTTTGTTCAGCCTTCATATAGGTTATTTTTGTCTGCAACTCTAGAACAAAGAGGGCTTCTTACTAACAAGGAGCAATTAATTTCAGAGTAAGAGTTCCTTACTGCTTTTTTCCTTAAAAGAGTGACTTCCTTTCATGGCCATACTGAGTTACGGAAACTAAGGTGGATAAAGATTTTAAAAGCTGCCTGACTCTCATGCCAGAGTAACACAAATCTCATCTTCACAGAACTTATTGACAATTCCTAGGAAAATATATACATATATATATACAAAATCTCAAAAAACTTAACAACAAAAGAACACACAACCCAATCCAGAAAGAGACAAATAATCTGAGCAACACTTCTCCAAAAAGAAGCTCAAGTGACCAATAAATATATGGGGAAAAAACCACTCAATGTCTTCAGCCACAAGAAAATGCAAATCAAAACTACAAAGAGACCCTATCCTCACTCCACTTGAAATGGCTGTTATTGAAAACACAAAAAAAGAAAGAATTCTGCTGATAATATAAGAGAAGGAGACTCTTTATACACTGTTGGTGTGAATGTAAATAACACAGTAGCAGTACTAGAGAAAACAGTGTGGAGCATCCTCGAAACACTGCAGATAGAGCTACCGTGTGGTCCAGCGTAGCACTCTTGGACACACACCTAGGGGAACAGAGTCAGCATCCCTAAGGAACACGAGCATGCTGTGTCTACTGCAGCACTGCTCACGTTGCCGCACAGGAGAATCAGCCTAGTGCCTGTGCACAGATGAATAGATAAAACATGGCATCGAAACAGAATGTAGTACTACTCAGCCATAAAGAACAAAATGTCATTCGCAGGCAAGCGGATCTAGAGGTCGTAATGTTAAGTAAAATAATTCAAATGCAAAAGACATTTTTTCTTACATGTGGAAGCTAGAATGAAACAAAATTTTAAAACATGACCTAAATGTAGTAGAGAGACTACAAGAGAAAGGTGAAAGGAGACTAGAGGAGAGAGGGGGCAAAGAGAGCTCACACAAGGGCAGCCAGAAGACACAACACCAGCGCACGCGTGGATGGAAAGGTTACGGTGAAACCCATCAATATGTACAATGAATGTGCTTTAATAACGAAAACGTTTAAAGATGACTTTTAAAAAAGAGTGCCCATGGAAACCAAACTGATTTTCTAAAGCCTGCCACTCTGTAACAGTTCCTGAGCAGAAACTCACTTTCCAAATTTGATTAGGAAGACTGACCTCATACCTGAAGCAAGCATTCTAAAAATAACACCGAATTATTTAATCTCTATTATTAGACATTGTATTATGGGTGTTTGGACATTAATGTCACTCAAATCACCCTACCTCTTCCCCTCCCCCCTCCCCCGACCCCCTCCCTGTTGTTCTGTGGTAGGGATGGGAATGGGGCTATGTATGCCAAATAACAGATCCGGCCACTCAAGGTATTTTGAGCAGGGCAATCTATGACCCAGCCAAAACCTTTATGTTTACCAGTAACCTCTGAGCAATCATAACTCTTAATAGTTAGATAGTGAGAGCTAATGACTAGAGAAGCTAAAGGCTCAGAGTACTAAAACCCAGTTCCTAACTTGGGTTAATTTAATGCACCCTCAGTCTTACAAACAAATGGCAGCCGGAGAGCACTTTTCTCTTGTGCTCATTGTGTCTTTTACCTTCCAGAGGATGCCGCCTCCAGGTTATGGACGCCCACCACTCAGCAATGAAGACGGAGGGGTAAGCACAAGCAAAGCTACATTTCCCACAAGGAATAACCATCTAGTAGCCTCTGCTTTTTGATCAACATCTAATAGGAAAGTTAAAAACCAACACATGAACTTTCTGTAGCTCAAGCATCTAAGCTTTAAAAAAAAAAAAAAGTGAAACAAATCAAGCCAGTGATTCATCACTTCTGCACCACAAGGATAGAAAGATGCCTCTCACACGCTAGCTAAGACTTCAGACAATGATAAGCTGAGAAGTGAGTAAAATGCATCTCTGAATGTTACCCTCAACAGGGAATTTTAAAAACATCTAATTTGCTTATTGTACATATAAATTGGAGCCTATAGAACATGAAATACTACTCAATTTCACCTAGTAAGTTAATGGATAAAATGGACCCAGTTCTCTTGACACATAGCCTAATGGCTTTTTACTACATCACAGGAAGGAACAGTCAAATATATGTCACAGAGTGACACACACTTAAAATATCCTAGCACTGAAGTCAGGCATGATGGAGCTAACCTGTAATCCCGTCAATCAGGAGGCAGAGGCAGGAGGATCACCAAAAGTTCACAGCCAGCCTGGGTTACACAGTTAAGGCCAGTCAGAACTACACAGTGAGACCCTCAACAAAACATTAGCAACTAATTAACTAATTAATTAATTCTAGTACTACCTGGCACATTGGTGCATGCTTGTAATCCAGCTGCTCAGGAGGCTGAGCAGGAGGGTAGCAGGTCTGAAGACAGCCTAAGCAACCTGCTGAGATTTTGTTTTGCCTCAAAACAAAAATAAAAAGGGCTCAGGCTACAACTTAGTATGAACCTCTGGATTTAATTACCTGCTACCAAAAAAAAAAAAAACCCTGAAAAATTCTATTTACTGTATCACCAACAAAATCATTTTAGCAGTTGTGGCACATCTCCCTACCCAGAATTTACCGTCTCTTTTTCCTAACATGTGTGCTATGCGCCCAGTGAAATGCAGACAGCAATAACTTGGCAGGGGAAAGGGGATTAGGGTGCTTTTAGAATAATCACTTGGAAGATCACTCTGTCAATAATCGTGCAAGTGCTTTCCAAAAACATCATTATGAAATAACCCCAACAAAACAATTCCCATAATAGTGTGGAACTTAACCTAGAAATCATCATTTAAACTTTCGCAAACATGAGAAAGTGAACAAAGTAAGCCAGGCAGTTAACATAGGCATCACATCCCTATATATCTCTTGGAATGGCAGGGCAGGGTGCAGATTCACTGCAGGACACTGGAGACATCTACTCACCTGCCTGTTTCATCCTATCCATAAATAGAGATTTGAAAAACATTTTTATATAAATTAGATTTGTTTAAAAAAAAAACCTAAATGACCTAAATGCCTTACAAATGTCTAAAACCTGACAGACAGAGCTTATGATTAAGTACCATTTCCCACTGTGTGAAGTACTGAAAAACTGTGAATAAAACATAATGTCTTTACTCAAAATTTTCGCATAGAAAAATCAAGTGGGCAAATCCCCGGAAAATAAGCAACTGAAATCAATGAGATGCTGTGTCTGACAGGAGTGTGTGCTGGAGCCCAGTTCTGCATGGAGTTCAGGATGGAGAGGTGGCAGCCAGGCTGTCCTGGGGGACAGTCAGTGTGCCACAGGGGTGAGCTTGCAGGAGACAGGATGGATGTGAGGAAGCCGTGAGCAAAGGCCCTGGGCGGAAAAGAGAACTGAGTACTCAGGGTAGTTGTGAGTAGCTGTAACTTGCAACTGCATGAAGTGTGTGTGGGAGGAGGTCAGGCTGAATGTAAGTTATAGCTAACGATAATGATTATTATTCCATCTCACCTAACACTTATTAGCAGTTAACCAAGTTCCAAATGAGTTGTGTATGCAGTATGCTGTTTCATTTGACCATCGCAACAAGCTACCAGTTGATACTATTTTATTATCTCTGCAATACAAATTAACAAATAAACTACAGTTAGTCAAGAATCATAGTCCTGGTACCAAATCAACAACAGGGATTTCAATCTGCACTGCCTGGAGCCCCCGTTCAGCACTACCCTATACGGTTTTCCGTGCTGTGCTAGAAGGTTTAGAACGTATCCTGCAAGGTGAGGGGGATTGTAAACACACGCTGACAGTCCAAAGTGGGAGAATCCCCACATGCTGATTCCCAGCCTTCACAACTTGTACTAGCCAGAGAAGCGCGACCAGAAAAAGAGCGAGCATACAGGATCCAGGAGGAAGCTATTGCGACGGCTCAGGAGTAATGGGGGCAAAGAAGAGTGTGGAGGCTTCCTCACACCCATCCTGTCTCCTGCAAGCCCACCCCTGTGGCACACTGACTGTCCCCCAGGACAGCCTGGCTGCCACCTCTCCATCCTGAACTCCATGCAGAACTGGGCTCCAGCACACACTCCTGTCAGACATATCTCACCGATTTCAGTTGCTTATTTTCCGGGGATTTGCCCACTTGATTTTTCTATGTGAAAGTTTTGAGAAAAAGCATTATGTTTTCTCATCACAGTGTGGGGTACTGTCCAGGGAAATAAGGGAGAAAGCGGAAACCTGGGTTGCCGGCAGTGACTGAGTTGTTACTGGTGACCTGTGGAGAAGGGTTTTGGTGGAGATGAGCCCAGTGAGTGCTTCAGTGGAGCAGCCGTGGCCTCACCCCCAGGGACAGTGTTGTGGGACAGAGTTATGCCTTTTTGGATCATTAGCATGAGCCCAGATAGAAAAAGTATAGGCATGCCACAGACAGTTCAAGGCAGGTATGTGAGAACAGAAATGAAGAAGACATAGGAAGGGAAAAAAATTAAAAATTATACATTTACAAATAATAAACTTAAACCTTCAGATTTAAAATCTAGGCCAATTGGTCAAAAACAGCACCAGAAGAGAAAACCAAAGGTGTAGATCATGGAAACCACAGAAACATTAAATTTCAAGACAGCAGAGCCAACAGTGTTAGAAGAAGCATGCAGTCAATAAGATTTCTCTGTTACTTTAAAAAATCCCAAGCAGCACAACATGATAGGGAGCAAAGAATAATTATGAATTTCCATCTTCTTTCCTACAGAACCCTTATTTTGGGTTTTTTGGATATCCTGGCTTTGGAGGTCGTCCTTATTATTCAGAAGAGATGTTTGAAGATTACGAAAAGCCTAAGGAAGAAGATCCTCCTAAACCAGACGATCCACCGTCAGAGCCCTCAGCTAATTCTACAGTTCCTGAGACTAATTCTACCCAACTAGGAAATCAAGGCAAAAATGACACCGGTCCAACACTAAACAGTATTCCTGGGCTGAATACTGGCAACAACCCTACAGCTCAAAACGGGATCTTCCCACCCACTACAGTTAATTTTTCAAGCCAAGTAGTACCCGGAAGTCAAATTCCATGGAAACCAAATCAGCCCAATATTTATGGAATTTATCCAAAACCTAACATCAGAAATTCTCCTTCAGGAAGACAATCAAATCCCACACGTCCCGCCACTGGGCAGAGACCGTCTGGACCTTCTTATCGAAACCAAGCAGGTCAAGGGGGTTCTCAGGGGAATTCCTTCACTTGGGAAGGCAAACAAGCAGCTGGGCCCAAAAATCCAACTCATCACAAAGTTTACACTCCTACTTCCAGAGTCAATTACCCCAGTTATGCAGGAAATCCAGCAAATTTCAGACGAAAGCTTCAGGGGCCAAACAAACCTTTTGTGGGGACCAGTGTTACCCCAGTGAGTCCCAAACAAGGTACTATTGGCCGCAGTGAAAAGATCCCAAATCCAAAGGAAAAGTCCCCAGGTGAAAAAGAAAAAACAATCAGTCCTACAAAGGATATGTCAGGCTCCTGGAGAAACTCACAATATCCTGGAGTTAATAAACCGAATTATGGGTGGCCTCTCCCTGAGGGTAACATGCTAGTCCCAAATTTTAATTCTGTTAATCAATATGAAAACTCCTATTACTCAAGAGGAGAAGCCAGGAAAGTGCCAAGTTCTAATGCACAAACTCAAAGCCAGAACTTTCTCAAAGGGGTTGCTTTAGAGCCAAAAAGAATCCCATATGAATCACAAACTACGCAGCCTGAATTAAAGCACAGTACACACCAGCCCATCTATCCTGAGGCAATCCCTTCTCCCAAAAGAGAACATTTTCCTGCTGCAAGAAATACTTGGAGTCACCAAGAAATCCCCCCACCCTTTAAGGAAGATCCTGGAAGGCAGGACAAACATTCACCTCACAGTTCCCCGGGCTCTCAAGGAAGTGTTTTCTACCATAAATATAACTCCTACTACACCAGGGACAACTCACCGTACACTAGGAGCAACACGTGGGAGAAGAGAGCTGATTCTCCCAATACCATGGCACAGCCAAAAACCCCACAGTATCCTTTTAAGAGTACAGACCAGAAAGAGACTATCCAGTATAATGAAAAGGACTCACCTGATCCAACCGGAGTCGAGCCTTTCCCAGGACAAAGCAGGTGGGGTGAGGAAGCGTTGGGCTTTAATGGAAGGCACCATGATGGGGGGCAGTACGCCTCAAATCAACCAAAGGAGTACCTTCCCTATCCCTCAGATAATCCACCCAAGCCCAGAGAAGAGTCTCCTTACAGTGACTTTTATCCCTGGAGCCTCGATGAGACTTTCCCATCCTACAGCCCGGGTCCCACAGTGTCCCCGCCAGGGGAGAACAGAGGCCATCAGGTTAGTAACGCCGCCGTGCGACAAGAAGAAAGTGCTCTCTTTCCTTCATGGAACTCCTGGGACCAGGGGATTCAAGTGCAGGGACAGCAGGAAAGTGACCCACAGTTTCACAGAAACTACTGGGATCAGGCAACAAATTTACATCAAGTCAGTCTACCAAACCAGAGACAGAACTATCCCTATTCCAGTCAACCCCCAGCTGGGCTCCAGAAAACCCCAACCTGGCAGGAAGGCAAGAATCTGAAGTACGATACGCAAATGACCGGGTTGAATTCACCAGAGAGACAGCATTTGGCTTTCCCTGACCTAATGCCTCAGAGCTACCCCTCAGGTCAAACAGAAGCACATTTATTTCACCCAAGCCCAAGAAGCTCTTGCTGTGTTGGCAGTGGGGCAGGGCCCCGTGAGAATGCCTTGGCCCTGCAAGTCTACACCCCATCCCACAGCCTGGTGCCAGGAGAGAATCACAACACCAATCCTACCTACACAGAAAGTAGTCACACCAAGCACACTCGACCGATTGTCTCCCCAACAAGCATCCTGCCTGGCCAGAGGAACAGCTCAGAGAAGAAACTTCCTGGGGAAAGCACAAAGCCGAGCACTTTCAGAGACAATGTGTCCTCCCTGAAGAATGCCCCGTGCTCTGCGAAGACCCAGTGGGGTCCAGGCGGCATCAGGTCCTTTCCCAAAGTCAGTGCCCCTCAGTCAGAGAGCACACTTTGTCTCAGAAATGATCTTGGAGGAGATGGGAACAGTGTTCTGGAACAAATTTTTGAAGGCAACCATCTCAACGAAAGAACTGTTGACCTTACTCCTGAGCAGCTTATTATTGGTACACCCGACGAAGGCCCCAAGCTGCCAGGCATCCAAAAGGAAATGCAAGGAGAGGAGGACGAGAGGCAGCAACAGAGGCCACCTAGCATCCTGCAGGTACCATGCTTTGGCTCCCAATTAACAAAGCTTCACTCTTCTAGCACTGGAACTCCACCTAGCAGTGGAAGACCAGGCCCATCTGGTGGGGATCTAACTCCGCCTACTGAAAATCCTAACACATTTGTTGGGTTCGCTACTGAGGAGCCATTTAGAAGAATAAACACTGACCAGCTCAGTGTAGCAGGACACACTCCATTTGAATCTTTTCAAAGAGGGACTGACCCACAGGACCAGATACAAGACTGCTTACTAATTCAGGTCTAGGGATTATTTCAAGCAAGCATTTTCAGAGAAAGTAAGTATCTATTCTATACCAATGATTCACAAACCTTTCCCCAAGACTTCAGTAATGCACAGCCTTCTCAGTGATCGTGTCTTTCTTCTCCCAGCAGTAGGAGCAGTGGTTCAGGTGTAGTGAGACTAGGGGGAAGGCTGGGGATGGGGGGATGGCTGGACTCAGTGTTGTCACAAATTAGTGCAGACCTCAGAGAAAGCATGAAGACCACGGTCACCCAGCCTTGAAACTTGGAAATCACTTGTCTAGGTTAGTTTCCTTTTGTTTGCTGATTCCTCCTTTTTCAAAACCTCAAGATTCCCTACTTGCAAAATTAGCTTGTTTTGTACATGTGAAAGGCAGATGAACGTTGCATTTATGGATGGAGATCTACCCATCAGTGGAGTCCAATGCACTGTACATTTTTTTCCTTGTGTTGGTTTTTTGGGGGGTTTTCTCCCCTTGTTAATATTCTGTCAGAATTGTTTTTATTTTATTGCCTATCTTTACCTTTACCATTTTCTCCCTTTTTTCCTTCTTTTTCTTCTTCCCCCCTCATCCAGTCTATATTTAGCTTTCCACTTTTCATCTTTCTTGTCATCATTTCCTACATACTAAGCTAGCTATCTTTAACTATCATTAGTCTTTCATCCTCCATTATGTCTTCCTTTGTTCCTACTTGATTTCTTTCTACTTCTCTGTTGTCTTTTTTATTTTGTTGTTTTGTTTTTTGAAACAAGATCTCACTGTGTAGCCCAAGCTGGCCCTGAAAACGTGGCGATCCTTCTGCCTCAGCCTCAAGAGGGTTGGGATCACAGGTGTGCGCCACCACTCCCAGTTTCTGTTGTTTCTTAATGTATCACTCACCCGTTAATCCCTGTTCCCAGATTCTTTTCATCTCTTCGATTTCTTTTTCCTCCTGCACCACTTTCATATCTTAAAACAATACGTTTTCTCCTTTTTTGTATGTACTCTAAATTCTACCTGGATTTTTCTCTTGGCCCAGCAAAGTACCATTGCAGAATAAATTTACTAACCAGTAGACACTGATATCTCCTCCTTTTGTTCTTAATTTCCTCATGATCTCTACCAGGTAGGCCACTCAGTTAGAGCGACATACTCCAGAAGGAAAGAAAAACTAGTTTCTAGAACTAGCAGCCCAAGGAAAAAGGCTTAGGAAGCAAGGAATGAAGAACTGAGGAAATGAACCCCTGGGCAGAGCACCCAGACAAAACAGCAGGATTCACCTCTCCCAATCTGCAGGATTTACAGAGGATGTTTTGGGAAATGCCATCTTATGCAGATAAAACACTCGATGTTAAATTTTCTTTACTAGTTCAGTATAACTGATTCCACGGGTGTATACTACAACTAATATGCTTATTCTTCATGTCCTGGTAGAATTATTCACAGACACAGTTTCTTGGTATCCTGATTAAATAGTGTAAATTATTTTGTAAAGTAGATATTTCCATATTGCCTTGCTTAGAATGCATCTGAATTGTATTATTATTTTTACTGCTATTAAAGGCATTTGGGCCTATTATCTGGATATTGCTTGCTAGAAGGGTGCAATTCTCAAAAATTACCTTGAAAGTTATCTTATAACCTTAAGGAGTTTCTTAGAAAAAAATTTCACTAAACAGATTTCATAAACAGAAGATCTCAGAAGTTTGAGGAAACAGAACATTGAAAACTCCCTGAGTAAAGAAACTTTCCCCTTGAATCTTTTAAAGTTTCTCAGTGTCTTGACCATAGAAGGTACTCAATAAATATTTATTGGCTGACTGATTTTTTAATGGGCTTTCAGCATGCACATGAAAACACTGTATTGTAGTCGGCTATTGGGGGGAGGGGGATATGCAGGATGCAGAATAAAGCACCACCACCTGCAGCTGCATAGTTGGCAACATCTGCATCACAGAACTGCGGATTACTCATGCACTGGTTGCTTAAATGCCTCCCCACGCACCCCACTAATTTTTTACTTTACTTACACACTGAAAAATGATTAACTTCGCCTATATAAAACTCCCTTAAAAATTACCCTCTAGGCCAGATGTGGTGGTTCACACCCGTCATCACAGTTATTAGAGGCTGAGGCAGGAGGATTGCTGTGAGTTCAGGGCCAGTCTCGGCTACATAGTGAGTTCAAAGCTGGTCTGAACTATATGATGAGATCCTGTGTGGGGGGGGGGGGACAGAGAGAGAGACTGAGAGAGAGAAAGAAAGAAAAAAACTACACCATTATGCTTCGCTATTTTTTTTCATATTATTTTTTGGAAATCTCAATGTATGTACTTTCATTTAAAAATACTCACCTTGGGCCATGGACATAGTTCAGTAGTTCGATGCCTGCCTGGCAAGCACAAAGTCCTGAGTTCAATTCCAGGTACCAAAAACAAAGTTAAAAAATAAAACTAAAAAATACTCACTTTATATTTCACCAAAATGCTTGAGTCACAGTTGTTTTGAAACCTGATACGTCTGCATCTATGAGGTACTGCTATTTACATTATCATCTGAGGCCTGTGTAAGGTAAAATGTAAAAAGCACAGTGTGAAAAAAAAAAATCTATTAAATGTGAGTGCATAGAGGAAAGAGAGACAAAGAAACGGAGACAGAGAGAGAAGGAAAGAGTGAGCCCCGGGGAAAATGGCTTTGGGCCTGGGGAGCACAGACGCACTCCTGCAGCCTGGGTCAGAAGATCGCGCTCCTCGCCTTGTGGGGTGTCCGCACCCGACGCGGGTAAGGGGCTCAGGCCCGCGAGGTCTGACTCGGGATCAGGTCCGCGCGGCACCGGTGGGAGGCGCCCGCCGCACCCCGTCCCTGCTGCCTCCCACACCCGACAGGCTGCAGAGCGACTGGTGATGAACTGCACGTTGTAAAAGAAGTCGGGCGGAGAACAGTGCCGAGGCTAAAGCACTCAGGACGAGCCGGCCGCGGACGCGCGCCGCGTTCTCCCATCCCCTGTCGTGCGGGGCGAGGCCTCTGGAGGCGCAGCGGCTCCGCTGCAGGCCCGGGCTTCCTCCTCGACACGGGCGCAGGGGGAGCAGGGTGTGGGTGCTGCCAAGCCTGCCCGCACGAGCCCGCGACACGCGCAGGCCCCCTACACAGTCCCCGCACGCCCTACCTGCGCGTCTCCCGTGCGCGGACCCTGCGCGGCCCCCTGCGTCAGCCCTCCCCTCTGCGCGGCCCCCTGCGTCAGCCCTCCCCTCTGCGCGGCCCCCTGCGCGGCCCCCTGCGTCAGCCCTCCCCTCTGCGCGGCCCCCTGCGCGGCCCCCTGCGTCAGCCCTCCCCTCT